>SADC01000389.1:0-114992 GCA_004194705.1 Ditylenchus dipsaci
AGCGGGTATACGACATAACACCGCGGCGACAAAACACCGCCTACGACAAAACACCGCGAGACAAAACACCGCGAGACAAAACACCGCGGCCCAAAACACCGCGGCCCAAAACACCGCCTACGACAAAACACCGCCGAATTAGATTTTTCCAGTTATGGGCTAAGATCAATCTGTGATCTCAGTGAAAGGACTTCTATATCTGTTTTTTTGTCTTCCGGAGCTTTTTGTTCTACTTCAGGATGTTAAGACCCGGGTTCTATCACTTTTTGATTGGATCATAATTGCAAACTAGTTTTTCTTCAACACTCACTTTATCGCTGTCTGCAAATATCTAAACGCAAATATCAATTTTTTTAGTCAAAAAAGCAATTTTTCTCTGCTCAATACTGATATCAGAATATTAAAACCACTTCCTCGTTAACGACCTGTTCAAAAACAGTTCAAATCATACAGTTCACACCACACTCAATTCGGACCTTCAAAACAAGACCTACAAACTCCAATTTTTTATAAGTAACAATGACAATAACAGCAAAACAACTAATGACCAACTCTAATTCCTCATTTAGACAATTTTCCAATTTTGAATTTCTTTGAAACATTTGCTTGCGAATGTGCTCCATGTCTTCCTGCTTGAACCATGGACGAATGTCACGTGACACACTTTCTGCGAATTGGCAGACGAAGACACCGCAATCGAAACCATTTGTCTGCTGTGGAACACTCTAAAAAAACTTAATCAATAATAACTTTGAAATTTAAAAATACCTTATCGTTAAGACCAAGCCAATTGATTGGATGCATTGTTGAATTTCGATCTCTCGAAGCCTTGACTTGCAAATACTCTCTGCAAAATATAATAAATACTAAAACCAAAAAATTAGAAAGACTCTCACTTGATCAGTATAAGACAACTACTGCCATCGCCATGCAATGAGTCGTAATAAAGCAGTCTCTCCTTTTTCATTTTAACAACCTGAGTAAAAGATCTAAGAGTGGGCCGTCAAATGAAAAGAGTATACCACAAGTGCCCAATGATCAGCTCTATGAAGAGGAACCAACAAAACGTCACACTCAAAGATATCTACTTGGTCACCCCATCCTTTCATGGAAAAAGACTGGTTTCTTGTGAGCATTTCATAGAATTGAGTATTGTAGACGAATACCTGCTCAAAAATTTGTTAATCAAACTATCAATCATGAAAAGAGTACCTTTGGAGATGAGAATTTAAGATCGAACGGTTTTTTATGAGCTCCAAATAAAAGTTGACTAGATTGTCATTGATCCAACATCCAGGCTCAAGTCTGCTGAGGTCCTTTTTGGTCAAGTCTATTCCAAAACGTGTGACGATGACTTGGTCGTTCGACTGATCGAGGTCTAGCACATCTATATTCATATAAATTCGATTCGCATCAAATTTTATGTCAAAATTTTACCTCCTGCCTGATTCTGTTTGTCTTCTGGCACTTGTTCATTAACTATCAACAATTCTAGTTCTTCTTGTGCTTCCGTAAATTGATAAGGACCTTGCGCCATTCGGAAGTTGTAGGCAATACCCGACAGATAATCCATGGGGACAATTTCTTTCCACGCTTGACAGCCTTCTTGACCATAGCCAGCATCCTTTCATCCGCCTTTCGGTATTTCTTAAGCTTGATTGGTGGTTCATGTCCAAGCACCATTTCACTGTAAGCCTCGTCAACTCCTCGCTGCACAAGCTAAATCAATTAAATCAAATAAAACAATTCATGAAGCACTTCAAAATGAAATGCCACCTTCATTGAATCGATGAATCTCCATAAGTTTGGATGACAAACCCCCAGTTCGCAGGCAACCTTCCGATGATGAGCTTCTGATATAAACGAGCTTATAACTTTTTTAGCCTTGAAAATTTACCTGCGTAGTTATTTGTCCTGTCTTCCCATTTTCAATCCTCTCAACGAGATTCCACGAATCAATTGGAAAACGAGCTGTTTTTCGGACTCCATCAGCTTGAATTGGACCTGAAAAACAAAGATGAGAAAAATTTAATTGACGTAACAACTACCAAGATAGTAATTCTCAAACCAATCTAGAAGTGGACTTAAAGAAGCTGGAAGATTGCATTTGAGCGATGTAAAGCATTCATTGAGACGCGAGATGGGAACACATGCTAAAGCCACAATTTTCCGACACTAAAATCGAGTAAAAGATACTGTGAAAGTTATATCGACAAACCTCATGAGCAAAAAGAGCATCGCTATCGTACCTAGCAGAAAGACCCTCTTGTTCTAGATGCTTGTATAGGTTAGAACAGAGATGCCAGTAGCACCCATCAATCGAGACACCCCTCCCATTCTCCGCGAGCTGCATTCTGGATAGCCAATTCATAATCACATGAGACTCCTTGTGGGTTCAACTGTGGAAAGACATCATGTAGCATTTGAAAGAATTTGCGATATGTGACTGCCCTTTTGTTGGGAAGCAAAGCAGTTGCGATGGGGAACACGTATTCATTCTTTTAGCAAGCACCACGAAAACCTGTAGCAGAAAAATTCGATAATAAAAAGTGATGTGTGCAAAGAAGTAAAAACCTGTTCAAACAGAGGAGGCGAAATTCGGAAAGTTCCATCAACAAACACCTTTTTGACTGCTGACATCCACTGGGCATAGCTTTTTCGGCCAAATACGAAAATCCTTCCTCCGATCACCTTATCAAACCCAGAATCAGCTAGCAACCAATCGTCAGGATCACGCCCTTGGACAGCTTCATAAACTCGGTACGACTGGGGGATAATTATGCTCTGACATAGACATGTGTAATCAGTACCAGTTACATGTAAAATACCTCCAAAGAAGTCGGAATGACAGGAGGCTTGCAGTCTTCAGAATCCGTTCTAGCTCTTAAGATCCCTCGCTTTCTAGCTTTCGCTTTGGGTAACTCGTCTTGAACACCAGAGGTTCTTGCTTTGTTTCTGACCTGAGCCAATATTTCTCCTGTTCGCTGCAATAAATGTGATCGAATAGGAAATTTGATAATGAGTCAACGATTACCATCGTAGTAGTGAGATAGCTAAATGCTTTTCTTCGTTTCTTATGGCAGTTACAGCAATGTGGGACGGATTCGCTTCGCATCCATGATCTGACACTATTCTTAAGCCAAAATATTTTATGACAAATTAAAGCAACAATAATAAGTTACTTGATGAACTGGCCTCCCTCGTAGAACCAAGCTCTTCCTTTGCAGCCTATTGCCCGCTGGTCACATTCTGCCGAAACTTTGCCTTCGTTTGGACACTTCTTGAGATCGCGATTTCTTGACGTACATCCTTCCTTCAATGAACGTACTTCTTTGCGCCCTTGTTTGGAGAGAGCAGCGTAGGTCTTTTCAGTAGATCATCCATTCGCTAATTTCTGAGACAGGGTAAGTGTTAGAACAGAAAAAAGGTGCATCCAGGCTTATAATAAATTTCAAGATAAATAGTTGTTTTGGCGGGCGGTGTTTTGTCGTAGGCGGTGTGTTTGGGCCGCGGTGTTTTGGGCCGCGGGTGTTTTGTCGTAGGCGTTGTTTTGTCGCCGCGGTGTTATGTCCCATCCCCGCTTGAGCTTGTGTCGCTTGAGCTCATCTTCCCCTTGGTCGGTTTTGAAACAAATCCTTTCCGAGTGGCATCTTGCTTTACGCTAGACGAAAGAGCTTCTTTAAGAGCTTCTTTAAAAAAAAGTCTTAAAAAAAAAATAAGAGCTTCTTAATACTCAAAATTGAGTAAGTAGAGTGGATGTTTTAGGGCTCTTTTGGTGGTCATCAGTGTTGATAATTTATGTCTGATTGGGCGGAATCATCCACTTTAAGATACAGATTTGGTAATCTGAATGCAATTCAAGTCTGGTCATTGAGGTGAGCTAAAGCTCGTTTTTGAGTACATTTTTACCTACACAATTTGCTTCGCGGATAAATTTTTTACTTGAAAAATTTGCACCTGGTTATTGAAATATCTCATTTTGCTTTTTGCCGCTGTTGGTGTCGGTTGTGTAACACAACTTGGTGTCACTTGAACAAATTTTGGCTCCTGTTTTCATGTGCTATGTTTCGACTTGGTATCTGTTGCTCAAGTTGCTGCTGCTGGTTGTTGCTTATCAATGTGCTCAGCTATAGTTTTTGGTGCAAGTGCTTGTTTCTTCCTTCCAATGCCTTCTGATGATTTCAATGGGGACTTGTGTTGGTGGAGAGCTACCTTATTCAGTCGACAGCTCGGGAATCATGTCAGTGTCTTTTAATTGTTTTTTTATGTTGAGTCTCATTATGTTTCAGCACGCTGAAGCTCAAGAAGTATGCCAGGAGTGGCAAAAGTCCGAGCTAGTTATTCCAGAGGAGCACGCCATCTCTTTCGTCGCGATTAACCGAATGAATGTTGGGGATCTGAAAAGGAAAAGAATATAAGGTATCGTTCAGTTGGGATCTGTAGCCAGTGAATGATACCATTTTAAGCGTTGCGTTCTCTTACACAGATGGATGTTCTGATGACTTCAAATGGTCATATGGATATTTTTTCATGGCAGATGATGGTAATTTATACAGTTGCGGAAAAAGTTACCGCCCGATCAGAATTTCCACATTTTTTTGAGAAAACTGTTTGAATTTAATTATTTTTCAAACGGAAAGGGAAACGAAATAGACAGTCTTTTAGAGAATTTCACGCTCTACAAAACTGGTATTTTTGTTCAGAAGATTCATTTAAAATTTATGCAAAAAAATCGCAAAGTTTGAAACGATGCAAAAATAAGGTCACGAAAAAGTTACCGCCCGATAACATTTTGATCTTTTTACATGCTTGTCTCAATGGTGAAAGATTACAGCATCCATTTTTTAAAGAGCCCTGAATTTTAGCTGCAATTTAGAAGGTCAAGCTTTTGCTTTAAATTGTTCTGAGAAAACTTATGACCATCAACATAAAAGTGTCGACTTTTAGTCAAAATCAAAGTAAATGTAAGGAAAATGGTTGTTCGGTCACGTAAATACCAGCCAGTTGGAATGTACCAAAATGAAGTAAAAAGAGGAGTTTTATAACTCTTCCAACTTCAACCATCCGTTTCTTAGCCCTGTCTAATTCTAAAAGAGCAGTCGACATGCCATTTTGTAGATAAAAAAAAGCTTTTAGAAAATGCATTAAATGCTAGCTTTTGATATTAAATTTTCAAGAATAGCTGGTATTTACGTGACCGAACAACCATTTTCCTTACATTTACTTTGATTTTGACTAAAAGTCGACACCTTTATGTTGATGGTCATAAGTAGGGACCAAATTCTATGCAAATGCATATTTTTCTGCGGATATGCAAGCGAGAGTATGCACGAAAAACGCACTTTTAGCCCTGTTTGAGTACTTTTTTTGTACTTTTATGCAGCATGTTTTGCATATTTTCTATTTTTAGTGCATATTTTGCATATTTTGCAATTTTGACGCATATTTTCTGCATATTGTGGAAAATCTCAGAAATTTTTCGGGTTGAAAGATGTTGCAGCATGCCAAATCTCGTCTTTTGTGTATAAATAAGTCAATCTCTTAGTTTCCAAAACCAGGACACTTTATTGTCAAGCGTGTTAAGAAAGAGATTTTTTCACTAAATAACCTTTATTGAGGTAGCTAACGTTTCATTACCGTGCAATTCATATTTTCAGTTAAAGTAGCAAAATAACAGTGCAAAGCACCGATTTGGTTTGTAAAAGATATTAATTTCGAAAACCGCAAATGCACATTGTTTATATTGCGAGAAGATGCGAAGAAGTGGCAGGAGTACAGAACCCCTAAATGTCTCGAAATTGCTTTACAAAATATTTTTTTTGCAACTTAGCTAGTAAATGGCGGTCAACACTTTTCAAAAATCTTTTTCGACTAAATCCTGCGGCATCGTCATGGGAGCAGAAAGTTTTTTTAAAGCTATGTTCAAATCCTAGGTCTAATGGGACGTCAAATAAATTAAATCCTAAAGTCAAATAAATTAAATCCTTAGGTTAAATCACCTTGCTTCAGCAAAGGCATATGTCAAAATTTTGGTCAATTTTTTTTTGCAAAAAAAATTTAGCATTATCCAAAAAGTATCTTTAAATTATGAATAAGCTGCCAAACCGTTTAAAAGCATGTTTTAGAGCAATTTTACGAGATATAGTGATTCTTCACAAATGTTATGCGGTACATTTAAAAGGTTTAGTCTAAAAAGTATACTGCATATTTTACGTTTTAGCGCATATTTAAGCATTTTAGTGCATATTTTATGCGCATATTTCGCATTTTTTAGTGCATAGAATTTGGGTCCCTAGTCATAAGTTTTCTCAGAACAATTTAAAGCAAAAGCTTGACCTTCTAAATTGCAGCTTAAAATTCAGGGCTCTTAAAAAATGTATGCTGTAATCTTTCACCATTGAAGACAAGCATGTAAAAAAGATCAAATGTTATCGGGCGGTAACTTTTTCGTGACCTTATTTTTGCATTGTTTCAAACTTTGCGATTTTTTTGCATAAATTTTAAATGAATCTTTTGAACAAAAAATACCAGTTTTGTAGAGCGTAAAATTCTCTACAAGACTGTCTATGGATAATATTTTTTTCTTACCGCAAAACACTCGAAAATTACCGCAAATCATTTTTTATTACCGCAATTTGATTTTCCCGCAAAATACTTTTTTATTACCGCAAAATACTTTTTTCTTACCGCAATTTGATTTTCCCGCAAAATACTTTTTTCTTACCGCAAAATACTTTTTTCTTACCGCAAAATACTTTTTTCTTACCGCAAAATACTTTTTTCTCACCGCAAAATACTTTTTTCTTACCGCGGAATAACTCGGATCCCTCAGAATCCCACCCCGGAATGGCCAGAAGCCCCTGAAAGTTGGTTTTTTCGGGGTTTACTAAAGGGGGAGTAAACTTTTCGAGAAAAATCGATTGAGCGGATCAGATTTCGGGTCCGATGGGCTTAATCGCTCAGAATTCTCGGTTTATGGTGGTTTCGAGTGGTTCAGGGTGGAGTTGTGGGCGATTGAGCCGATCGGACCCGAAACCTGATCCGCTCAATCGAATTTTCGCAAAAAGTTTACCCCCCCTTTTAGTAAACCCCGAAAAAACCAACTTTCAGGGGCTTCTGGCCATTCTGGGGTGGGATTCTGAGGGATCCAAGTTGTTTCCTGACTGAAAAATTCAAATTCCCGCACTAAACGACTAAAAACGTTTGACTAAAAACGACGAGAAAATTTTTTGCGGTAAGAAAAAAGTATTTTGCGGTAATAAAAAAGTATTTTGCGGGAAAATCAAATTGCGGTAATAAAAAATGATTTGCGGTAATTTTCAAGTGTTTTGCGGTAAGAAGAAAGTACCATCCACTGTCTATTTCGTTTTCCCTTTCCGTTTGAAAAATAATTAAATTCAAACAGTTTTTCTCAAAAAAATGTGGAAATTCTGATCGGGCGGTAACTTTTTTCCGCAACTGTATGTTCCACTCTTAAATCTCAAGTAATGTCTTGTTTTGGTTGGGCTAAACCTAATCTAAACGATGTCTCAATTGCAATCGAGAATGGTCGCACTACAAAGGAGGTCTTGTTAGATGGAAATAGAGATAAGAGGGAATTTGCAGTCTGTGCAACTAAATTCAAGAAGAACGACAGAAGCAGTCAGGCAGGATATCTAGCTAACTTCACATTGTCCGGCAATCTCGACTGTGATATCTCTGTCCGATTTGTGAGTGACCCTTTAATTCCTTTTCAATTTTATCTGATGGTTTCAGCCTCCTGAATACGAGATTCTTCAGCCTGCGGTCCATGAGACGACAGAAGCTCCTTCTCAAGCGCTAGCGTTGTGGCATATTATCGCAATTAGTATCTCGAGTGTTATGTAAGTGGGATCGACGTTTGTGAAATCAAAGTAATTTCATCTTTCAGTGTCACTGGTTTGCTGGTTTTTGTCCTCATCTACATCTGCTGGAAGTATGTCTGTCGCCCAAAACCTATGTTGCCAACTGCTTCCACTGCCAATCCATCCGCTCTCGTGGCTGTAACGTGCTTGCCAGATGTAAAGGTGGTCAAGCCAGCTGTTACTACTCAGCCTCCTCCGATGTCTGGTAATTTGAAGCAAGGGTTCGTCGTAGTCTCAGTTATCACTTAGCCGATCTCAAGCTTCTATTTCAGGCCAAAGCCTGCTCCGATACCGCTGCCTCCAGTGTCCAAGGATTTGAAGCAAAGGTATGTACTCTAAATTCGACTTGTGGTATAGCTGACGTGAAAATTCCATTTCAGGCAGAAGCCAGCTCCGATTCCACCGCTTCCAGTGCCTGTGGTGGAGAAAGAGTAAGTTTTTTATTTTTACCTCTTAACTTATGATCAATTTTTAGTCTGCCGGCCGTGCCTTCAGACAAGCTTCTAGCCATAGACGATGGAGATGAGGTCAGATTGGCTCCGAACACCATCGAAATCACAAGTCTTGTGAAAAAGCGCCGTAAAAATCGTCGGATGCTCCGAGCTGTGGATGATGATGAAAGTCTGCTAAGAAGCAGAAGCCTGGCTCTAAGAAATAAGAAACGTGGCCAGAAAGCTAAAGGATCCACGAAAAACATCCTTATACCCTGTCTGTAATAGTATTCTATTGTGCTCTGTTTGGAGCACGCATATATTCTAAGGCTTAGATGCATTAATAATTTATTCTGTGGTTTTTATTCCACAATTTATTTTACCTGCACTGTTTTCCGAATTTTGGAGCCCATTTTACCTACACCGTTTTGGAAAAAATCTGACAGGTGCCACCAGTCTTTCTGCCTTTTTATTTTTTACATTTTGTCCCTTTTTTTTTGTAAAAATCGTTTATTCTAATTTGGACTACCACTTTGAGGAACGGACAGGCGTACTTCAAATGGCTATAACTTTTTCAATCTCTGCAAAATAAAGTGAGTCTATACAGTATGAACCCCTTTTCAAGGGCTATCTATATGTATATAGTCCACTCTCGATACAGTGTAGTGCGCGGGGACTGGAAAAATATACACTATATCGAGAGTTACACTATATCGAGAGTACACTATATCGAAGGTTTCCCAACAAAATAGTCAATGTTGTACACTATATCGAGAGTTTTCGCCTTAATGACCTGAACCCCAAACCAAAAAGATATTTTATTCGACAAAAATAATAATTGTACCATGTGAGAAATGAATTAACGGTTAGACGAGAAGCAACTGGTCATTTTTTGATGTACATTTATGGTTTGTTCACGTTGTTCGAGTTAGTGTTAGAGTTCGAGTTCGGGTAAGAGGTGTTCATGTACTCAAAAATCCGAACTCGAACTCTAATTCGACGGTGTTCACGTACATCGAGTTAGAGTTCGAGGTCGCGCTTGAACGTGCTTATGTATATAGCTCAGATGGCTCAGAATTTCGCCCCTGAGCGGTCAAAAGCCACTAAAAGTTAGTTTTCAGGCCGTTTACTACAAGGGAATCCGAGTTATATGCATCATCACCTTCAAATTCGACCTCAAACTCGAGGTACGTCAACAACCTCGAGTTAGAGTTCGAGTTCGGATCAGAGGTGTTCACGTAATCAAAAACCCGAACTCTAACTTGAACTCTGACTCTAACTCGAACAACGTAAATAAGCCATTACATTATCATGTTTCTGTTTTTCGCCTCTCTTCGTAAAAATATTCTTCTGATGCATCGGCAAAACTAAGCACCGCATGATCATCAGAATGCTGTTTTATATAATGACTGGCAAAATCAAATGCTCTATAAGCTTTCAACCGTCTCTTAATTGTTTCACCTTCACTGCCCTTCACTACATTTCTTTTCGGCTCTTTCAACCTCGGCAAAAAAGATCCAAGAATTCAATTGTAGCTCATCGTACCCTCTTATTAATGAATTTGGCGCTTTTATTTTTGGCAACTTCCATTACTGATTTCTTCTAGTTCAAAGTAATCAAACATCACTCTTTTTCAGTACTTATTATTCAGTACTCAATTTGCAAAAAACGGATAAATTTACACTTTAGAGACAGCAATTTCAATAAAATTAGAAAATATACACTTTATCGAGAGCTGTTTTCTTTGTCGGGACCGCAAAAATATACACTATATCGAGAGTTACACTGTATCGAGAGTGCACTACAGTCAAGTCTCGATTTAACGAAACCCCGATTTAACGAAACTCTTGATTTAACGAACCTTTTTTTGGTGGCTATTTGGCCACCGATTAAATAAAATGACTAAAATAAGCTCTCGATTTAACGAAACCTTCGATTTAACGAACATTTTTGGCGTTCCCCAGGGGTTCGTTAAATCGAGACTTGACTGTATATCGAAGGTATGGTTCCTTATATTTTTAAATTAACCAACCAAGTCGTAAAAAACATACACTCTATCGAGAGTTACACTATATCGAGAGTAGACTGTATATTGGCAGAGCCATCTCAGGGCATTAACTTTTAGGAAGTAATAATGGTAGGAAAAGCCCCTTCTGGGTAAACATGCATATAGGAACAGGCCAGGCTAGGACAATTCACACTTGGACAATGACATGTTTGGACAGTAGACCCTAGGACAATAGACTCTAGGACAATGTCGGTTTGGAAAAGCGCCTTTCAGGAAAAGGGACACTAGGACAATGTACTCTCGGGCAATCGCTTTTTAGGACAAACACCTCTTTGGAAAATTGACACTAGGACAATGGACACTAAGACAATTGCCTTTTGGACAATGTACAGCATGACAATGGACAACAGGGCAAGAGACTATAGGACATACTGTTTTTAGACGCATAAAGTGTTGTTAGAAATTTTTAACCAGTTAGAAATTGTCCAAAAAGGGGCTTTTCCAAAAAGACGATTGTCCTAGAGTGTATTGTCCGAGTGTCCCTTTTCCTAACAGGTGCTTTTCCAACAACGACATTGTCTTAGAGTATTTTGTCCAAGTGTCCCTCTTCCTAAAAGGCGCTTTTCCAAAAAGACCATTGTCCTAGAGTACATTGTCCAGTTGTCAATTGTCCATACCTTTCATTTTTCCTATATGCGTGTTTTCTAGAAGGGCCTTTTCCTGGGGTTTAGGACATTTTTCCATTGTACATTTTTCCGTCAAAATTTTTCCGTGGTCATTTATTGGCTGTAACTATTTTTCGTGATTGAAAAAACAAATTCTGTTAATACCGTTTTGTAGCTCAGGTCCAGAGCTTCAAAATGAGCTATCAACAATCAACGTTCAATTGCAAAATTTTGGATAAAATGCCCAGTCTGACACTGAGTCTCCAATTTCGACGGAAAAATGTCCAACTCCCTTTTTAGTGTCAGATTGGACATTTTTATCCCAAATTTTGCAATCAGACATTGATTGTTAATAGCTCATTTTGAAGCCCTGAATCTTAGCTACGAAACCGTACTAACAGAAGCATTGTTCTCGATCAAGAAAAAAAAGTACAGCCAAAAAATGACCGCCGAACAATTTTGACGGAAAAATGTCCGATCCCGTTTTCCTGTCATTATTACTTTCCTACAAGTTAATGTCCTGAGATGGCTCTGCCAAAATATCAATCAAACCAGTCAGGAAAAACTCCAAACAATGGATTTTGAGAAATTGAGCCTATTTTAGTCTGTAAATAAGCTCTATTTGGTGTAAAACTCTGCGCTGATAATCTTGTTGTATAGCCAAGAGTGAGGAATATGTAGACACCAAACTTGTGGATAAATGAACTCTAAAAAATAAGGTTTGCACCAAGTGGAAGTCGAACATGTAATTTAGCCAATGCGTATATAGTTTCCTCCCCCTTAGGACTTGATGCCGAAACTCAGTATTAGCTGGTGAAGTTTAGGTTTTGAGAGCAATTTCAGTTACAGACGTTTTCATTAGACTAATTTGGTATTTAAAATAATCAAAAACTAGCAAATGTGACACGAAGATGTGAAGTTTTCTGTCTTTATCTTTGTTTATGGAATCCCAAAAATTTGTACGCTTTTTTTACTTTTTTTCGACGACTTGCTATAATATACTCCGGCCTGAATGGTAATTAAAATACTTTAATAACAATAAATTATTTCACATTTTACTATGTTCGATAATTTTCTTATGAGATATTTCAACTATTGGAGCAACTTTATCAGATGTAGACAGCTTTGCCCATGGCTGCACTTCTGCTGAAATTTGAAAATATTAAGATTATTGCTGCTGCTTAGACTTTTTACCTGTTCCATAAACCAAAAACAGCAGACCACAAATAATGTTGACGCCAGCAGCTATGAAAAATATTAGACTCCACTCAGCTCTGGTACCCTTAACAAATACAGTGCTTAAAAAAAGTTTAAGTTACAGCTAAAAAACCTTGGTGTTAATCAGCCCAATAATAGTCGGGGTGGCAACATTGGCCACACATCCACTTAGACTACCTTAATATGGGATTGATATTAATTTAAATAATAAAGTAGCAAAGAAATTTACACAGTGAGGTTAGAGTGCCTGTGAAAGGAGGGGCTATAGACAGGGTGGCAGTAAAAGCACCAGCCATAGCACCCGCAAAACATACACCAAATATGGCCAACAAAATTAGAGATAAGGTAGGACGTGTGCAGTCAACAAATACAGCCATGGCTATTAGCACTATGGCACTTCCTGCATTTGCTAAAAATTTATAATAATCAAACAAGCAAAACAGCTTTGAAAAATATTTTCTTTGGGCTAAGACATAGATGCTCAAAGAGGGGGTCGCCCCATTACAGGAAATACGGTAAGTAAGATTCCGTCTACAGTCTAGTCTCGATGTAGGGATCGCCCATTCAAGTTCATTCCCGCCTAGGACCCTACTTTTTTGCCCTGATGTTTGAAATGTTTTACAAATCCTGTTTCAAAAATCTTGTTGCAAATGTTCTTTATAAAAAAACAAAGTCATCAATTGAGATAGGAAAAACCGACCCTACTAGCGAATATCCCCCTCAGCTACTATAGCTGCCCCCATCAATTTTCACTTTTTTAACTTAAGTAAAAAGTGCCCAAATTTATGTTCCAGACCCAGAAAAAGTGCATAATACAGTTATTAGTAGGCTTGGGCGCACACGGCCCCTCAAAAACTGCATTCTAGTGCATTAGCGAAATTTGGCGCCAAATCAAAAATTTTGAAAAACCGCTGTTTTTTAGTTTATTTTATCCAGCACTTCTGATTTTACTTTTTTCGCTGTACCTCATGTAAGTTTATTGTCAAAAAACTCACCACATTCAGCGCTTTCGAACAAGCTATCACGTGCCCGATAAACTTAACGAATTTCAAAACTAGAAGAGATTTTCGTGAATATTTCTGAAAATTTATTCGATTTATTTGACTTGATTGATATCAACGCCGATTTTTTTGACAATAAATTGCTGAAGCAAGACTAGACGTGATAGATGAGTGAATTTGCTACATTTTGGTACCAAGGACATATACAAAAAATACAAATTTCGGGTGTCTTATACAAAAGTTAGATGGGAAACGCAAAAACCCCTATTTTTACTCGGAAAAATGCCAGTTGTTCGCTTCAAACCGTCTCTAGTTTCTAAAATAACATCATCACAAAATTCGGCTCAACTTTTCGAGTAGCTGAATGTATGGGCTACGTTTTGGTGTATAGAAAAGCTCTAAAAATGCAAATTTGGAGCATCTCATGCAAAAATAAATTCTTCGCTTTTTAGAGCTAAAGATGGTCACCACCAGAAGAATGTGCTCCGAGTCAGATGGTTTGTCTTTATCTGAAATTCGTGCAGCGGCATCCAAGAAAAGATGGGAGAAGAATAAGCGCACAAAGCAGGCTAAAAAAATTCTTGTGAGCGAGCTAAGGCCGCTACAAGAATTCGTCTTTGTAAGCTGTTTTACCTTACTCTTTGGTAGTGGTTATAAGTCTTTTGTTTCAGCAAAACTGGCCGAACGGAAAGAAGAGCAGTCAAAACAAGCTCAAGATGATGCCAAAGCCAAAGCAATCCTTGAAGCCGTATACACTTGAAGCCGTATACAAGGAGCTGAAAGCAGACAAAAAAGCTTGGCATCAACATTTTACAGGTAATGAGAAAACATTTTGGTTATGTTCCACTCCTCTAAATTAGGCAACCACACTCGGAAGCTTCTAACAGGAAATGGACCGCAAAAAATAACAGATGTTATTCTTGACCGTCCTTCGTGTGCTGGCTTCAAGACGCTACTAACACTCCTAGGCAAAATGCAAGCTATGGCAAAAGGTTCCTTCCTCTCAGATGCTGAAATTGCGAAATTCAAAATGTGGTCTAAAGAATACTTTGAAACAATGATGGTACTTCTTACATTATTTATTTAGTTAGTGTATAAAAACTGTCTCTTTAGACTTGCTTTCCTCAAATGCCAGTCACTCCAAAGTGCCACATTCTTCGCCAACACGTTAGTGAGTTCATGGATAAGCATCGTTTCTGGGGTCTTCTGCCTGAGCAGTCAATAGAAGCCTTGCACTGCAAAGTTAATGGTGATGAAAGGAGGCTTTCCTGCATGCGTGAAAGAAGGAAGACACTCAAGTAAATATTGGAAGACTCTTTTGTGAGAAACATTTTGTTTGATGTGAAAGTTTTTGATTTGTAATTGTCCAGGTTTGCAATAAATTTGTCTAAATTCAAGCAAAGTATCTGAAAGCTAAAAATTGTTTAGAAAACGCAGAAAAAGTTTTTTTGAAATTCTTGGCGTTTTGTTTTTTTTAAATGCACTAGAATGCAGTTTTTGAGGGGCCGTGCGCAAGGCTTACGGTGGGAAACGGGAATGGGGATTTCAAAATTTTGGGAATCCCGACGGGAAAAGGGAAAATTTAATATACACGGAGGATTGAATATTCAGTGAGTTTTATTTAATTCAGACAGTTTCAAACGACAAATGAATACAAAATGTGTCGATTTTTCTCGCTGGCAATATTCTTATGGTATATAATGTTGAAAACATGATTTTTCTTTGGTCTCCCTGTGATTTGGTCTTTTTTTCAGAGGCATGCAGAGATTAGCAACCAAACCATATGATGGACCAAGAAAAAATCGTGTTTATTCGCTGCTAGCGCCGAAAAACCTTAGGTTTCTAAAAAACGATGGGGAAAAGCGGAATTTCTTTAATAGACGTTAATTTCCTTTTCCCTAACCTCAGTATCAGGGGTGAAAAATGAAATATTAGCAAATTTTGACTTTAAAGGGCCATAGGAACCTGTTTTGAATTGTCCCCGCCAATTCAAAATTTTTCGCTCAAAAACCTACCAAATGTTTGTAGGATTTTGCAAGCAGCTGTGTCACTACACCATCCCCTTCTTTTGCAGTAATCAGCGCCGATTCCAAATACATTTTTGAAAATGAGCTGAGTAATAAATGGAATGGCAGTGTAAAAGCCGTTCTTAATACACCCAGAATAAAATATAAGCTGGAAATGGATTACAAACACTGTTTAGGTCAAGTTTAAGAACATCTCTGAAGTAACTGGGCAAAAATCCTTGGAGCATGGTGTTGGAAAAATTAAAAGAAAATTGAGCCACCAATCCACATAAGGTTGCAGAAGATGTGATCATAGCTAACCATGGCACCTTTTTTTGCTGAAACAGTTTGCGGGTTTTTTTTCGTCTAGCTTTGTATCACAATAGATCACTCACCTTTCCGGAGCCCGCTTTTGAAACTTGATCATACAACTTTTCCGATAAATAATTTTTCTCTGTTTCAGAGATGAATCGGTTTTCAGCAGGGGTGTTGGACACGAAAATTAGCCATAATATCAAAAAAATCAAACTGCATATTCCTTAAAAACAATTAAATTAATAATTGAAGGAATTTTTTTGAAGACTGAAACCTGCAAAATAGAAAATATTGGGCCATCCATAAGCAAGAAAAGTCTGTGTTCCACAAAGGTTGCTAGAGACTAGCACACCAAAACTTGCAGCAATTTGGTTGCCAGAAGTATATACAGCAGCTGCCGTGCTCCTCTCCGCAGGAGGAAACCATTGAGCTAGCATAGAGGAGGTAGACGGGAATATAAATCCCTGAAAATTAATATTTGATGTTTAAAATTGATTAGCCCTATCTAACAAAGAAGAATTTTTATTTGCCTTGGTCCCCCTGTTGATTTTTTTTTGTTATAAGTTTTGTTTGTTTTTTGTTTCAGATTTATGCTCAAGGCAAGGGTAGGTCAGCGTATGTTAGGACGGAGTTAACAAGAGTCTGAGATATGTTCGAGTTCGCCCTAAAATACGCCGGCCTGCCCTTGCCTAAACCTAAAAATAAACAACGGCGGTAGGCGGTCACCGGAAAATTCCCGGTATTCGCCGCGGAATAAAATTGCTATAACTTTTTTGGTAGAACCTACCCCAAGTTTTCATGTATTTTCTACATACTAAATCAACTATTCTGTGTCGACTGGTGCAAAATTATTTCACATACAGCTTTAATCTGCGGCGAATACCGGGAATTTTCCGGTAACCGCCTACCACCAAAACAAGAGGGGGGAAACCCGCTCTTTGTTTCCCAGTGCTAACTCATTTTATAAAAACCACTTTGGATCTTATGGATTATCGGACTCCGATTTTGAAATGGCTAGCCACTGGCTGCAGCGTAACTAATAACGCATTCAAATGGCATGATTTGAATGATTAAAAAATTGAGTTCTATTGACTATAAAACCAATGATTAAAAATAACCTCAGAAAGACCCATCAAAAACCGAGCCACCATAAAATAGCCAACACCAGCATTGGCCAAATAAGGGCTCAAAAAGCTAAAAATGCAATTGGCGGCAATAGCTAAGCCAATAAGGATTTTGGGGCTGAATTGGTCGGATATCCATCCACTAACTCCTACAGTAAGTAGACTACCATAAAACAAAGCAGAGAAGAGTTGAGATTGCTGACCAGCTGACCAGTTTAGCGTTCCCTAAAAAAAGGTTTTCAGCATTTTTCAATAAGTGTGATTTTTAATGTACAGTAAAACCTCGCTTTAAAAGCATGAGCCGTTTGGATATTTTGAAATTCGGTCTCGAGGACGCAGTGGGTAAGTGTTTGTGTTTTATGACCCAAAATGGTGCGCTAGTTCGATTCCACCTAGTGGTATCTATTTATTTAGGCTTATTTGACCATATACTGGGGTAATTCGAGTTTTTTAGCGCCAGATCCGGAATCAGCGACCCTGAGAGATTAGTCAAACGACTATGGGACATAACACCCCTCCCCCAAAAAAGGGTCATAAATAACCACCTCGCCCTAGTACGGCCTAACGAGCGCTGACCTACCGAAGCCCAAGCCTAAAATATACCCCATGAATAACCCCCAAAAAGGAGGTTATTTAAGGGGGGTTATCTATGGCGCGTTATTTATGGGTTTTTAAGGGTCAAACAAGCTGAAAAAATAGCGTGCCGCCAGGTGAGATCGAACCTCCGAACCATTTTGAGCAGGGATGATATCTCAAAATTTTGAAAAAAAGTACATTTTCCAAAAAAAAAAGATTTTGGGGCCAAAAAAAAGTACAATTCCCGAAACTCAATAAAAGCGCCTTCAAACTTTTTATTTCTACACCAATGAAACACATAACACTTTTCAAACAAATAAAACAATTCAATCATATTTCTGTTACTATAGACATATGAAATCTAAATTAACTCATACAAAATTTTTGTATGACTTTTGGTATTTTGTATCTTTTCCGCACCATAAGGTCGTGTCAAAAGTTAGGGCCGTTTTTTTCACAAGCGATGTTTGTGGTATTGTGTTTTTACCTTAGATTTTTCATAAATTTTTTTAAAGTTTACCACTCATTTTGTAGCCAAGATTTTGAGCTGCAAAATGAGTGGTAAACTTTTGATAAATTGATGAAAATCCAAAAAAAACGTAGTGCCACAAATATTGCTTGTAATTAAATCAGTACGGATTTTTCGACACGCTCTAATATTAGGTTGTTCGGAAAGTTCGCGGAATTTTGTAATGATCCCTATTGTGTTTTTAGCGTTTTGGTTTTCGAGTTTTCTTGCAATTCTGTTGCATTTAAACCGTTTCTTTTTGTTGTTTTTTATGTCGAATAAGATTTTCATCCATATGAAATCGATCAAATCAAAACGGTTTTAAAGCAACAACGTTGCAAAAAAAAATCGAAAACCAAAACACTAAAAACACAACCGGGGACCGTTACGAAATTCCGCGAACTTTCCGAACAATCTAATATTTAGATTTGCAGCTTTTTCTATTTAGAAATTTAGTTGATCACACTTTTCGAACTATTGATATCAAAGTAGAAAATCATAAGGCAGCTGGAGACAGCAATACGCAGGATTCAGCCTGCAGTTCTCAGAGAAATATCTCGCCAACTCCGAAAAGTGGGAAAAGAATCAGGCAGGACCTAAAAGCCTTTTAGGCTCAGCAAAATTCGAATTAAAAACTGTGCAGCAGGCGAAATTTTTTAAAAATTCGAATGTTTTCTTACATTTTCGGCGCCTATTCGAAAAAAAAAAAGTACAAAAAAGTACATTTCTCCAAAAAAAGTACAAATCTTTTTAAAAAGTACAGTGAAAAAAGAAAAGATTTGGAGTCCCAAAAAAGTACAAATCTTTTTAAAAAGTACATATATCATCCCTGATTTTGAGCCATAAATCACAAATGCTTATCCACTGCGCCACCGAGGCCGAATTTTCGATCTTAACGGCGCCTACCACAACTTCGATCCCCGCTGCATCCGACACTTTTTGCAGCCTTTTTCCAGTTATGTTTTTACAGTCCGCTCTTGATTGTCAAGTCATTAATCATTAATTTGCGTGAAAATGTCCTAAAAGAAATGTTTTCAGCAAAACAATTTTCGGTAAAAATCGACAAAAATGTAGCTGAAATTCCGACAAAAAGGGGTTAAATGCGATAATTTTTTTTCGTGTTGTTCACTGTGCCTGGAATATCAATCTTACAGCTCGGCATTCCCAAAACCTACATCATAGCCTTTAGTAGATACAACCAGCTCCCCGCATTGGTCAGGTTCTGCTAATTTAGTCAGATTGTATTGATCAATTGGAGCTACTGGCACGTCGCCAGTATCAACTGCCACGGGCAATGAGAAAGTGGAAGAACATTGACCATACATACAATAGCCACACCCAGATTGGAGCGCATCAGCACAGTGCAATAGACGCAGAAGGACATTATGAGCACTAAAACCATTATACACTTATACTTTTCGGGACGCAACCGACACGCCAACGCCATAACTCGCCAACAGCAAAACTAGGCAACGAAAAACTCGCAACGAAAAATTTCGATTTAACCACTCCCCTTGGGACCGCCCATAGAGGGCCGTTTGATCAAATTTTCCGTTTGCGAGTTTTGCCGTTGGCGAATATTTCGTTGGCGAGATTTGACGTTGGCGAGTATTTTGCGTTAACGAGTTTTTTGTTGGCGAGTTTATTGCGTCCCTATTTTTCATATAAAAGGGCCAAAGCCCCTCTATAAATGCCTCATCATAAAAAAAGAGCAGAAGAGGCCGGACTTACTCATTCGGTGCCCTCCCAAAGCACATAAAACATGTTTTTCATATTTCAGCACATTTGATCTGTGGAAAACGAGTTTTTAGGACGCAGGTGACATTTTCGAATTTTTTGCACCAAAATTGACTTTTGCCTTGGGGAACCAAGTCAAAAGCTACTGGAGAGTACCTCAATTGCCTATTTGTTCTTAAATTTATTCCTTGTTTTTCTCACCAGAACTTGACAAAAACAGTTTCTAAACGCATTTTAAAAATCTTGATCGGGATTATGTCCAGGGTGAGTTTGGGAGTGTACCTCTAACCCACCAAGTCCAAGTTCAGATTAATTTGACTTGTTTTCGCACAGCAAAAAGTCATATTTGATCAAAAAATTCTAAAAATGCTCGTCGAATTTCAAAAAAAGTTAAAGGTGCTAAAAGATCGAAAAAACATATTTTCGGGTGCTCTGAGGAGGACACCGTATGAGGAAGTTTAGCTGCAAAAGATCCCCGTGAGCGATTAGTGAAATAAATACGGTATTTGAAAATCTGAAAAAGAAACCTACAAAGATAGAACCGCACAGAAGATGGATGAAACAATGGCTTGGCTTTAACTTTTTTAATTTCTCCATTTTCCATAGTGATCTAGGCAATAATAAATTATTAGGTGGATGCTAGAGCTGGCCCGGAATCACGGTTCCAGTTCTTTTTCGGATCACGGTTCCGGTCGCAAAAAATATGTAATTCCGATTCCGGTTTTCACAAAACTGAAATTCCGGTTCATGTCCAAATATTAATTCGAGTCCAACTACCGTATTTCCTCTAATAAGCGCCCCCCCCCTCGACTAGGGTGTGGATCTCAGTGTAGAAGCAATATTTTGCAAAGCTGTTTGATGCGTTTTCTTAACTCCACGAGCTCTACCGATTCCACTTTTTAGATTATGGTTGAGCACGCGAAAATCTCGAAATCGAATTCCAAATTTCCGATTTTTGGGGTTTGAAAAATAAGCGCCCGGGGCGCTTATTAGAGGAAATACGGTATATCATAATGTTGCTCTTGCTCGGCTGATTTCGAACGCATATTTTCAACTTTTGAACAAATTTTCTGTGTTAAATATCAAAATAAACAAAAAGTCGTGTAAACCGGCAGCGATTTTTTCCAAAAAGTTCTTGTTTTTCGACTCGCATAGTCGAAAAAAGAGAAATTCCGAATCTGGTTCCGGTTTTTACAAAACTAAAATTCCGGTTCCGGTCCAAATATCGATTCATAGCCAACTCTAGTGGATGCGCAATTATTCAGTTTTTTATGTAAAAATACATTCTCGCGGCCACTTTTGGCTCTATTGACCTATCCGGGGCCATTTTTTTTGCCTTGGTCCCCCTGTGGTTTTTTCTTGAAAAATGCCTTGGTCCCCCCTGTTGTTTTGAAAGTGATCATGGTTAAGGTGATCATCTTATACATATATACTATGATCACCATGTTAACACAACTATAATGAACAGGGGGACCAAGGCATTTTTCAATAAAAAACAACAGGGGGACCAAAGGGAAAAATGGCCCCGGATAGGTCGATAGAGCCAATTGAGCCAAAGTCAATAGAGCCACTTTTTGAGGGAAATACTTTTTTCCGCATAATTTTAAATTCACATTTTCCTCTAATTTTTTTTCTAATTTTCCAAAAGTCTTAGCATTATCTTACAGCGCAGGATCTCAACTATCCAGCTAAATCTAAAACTTTATTGAATGATCTTATAAATATATATACTTAGGATGTTGAAAAAGTAACAGAAAGAAACATTTGCTTTATTTAAACGCCTTAATATCTACATTTCAGAGAGATGAGGGGAAAGCTGAGTTCCTGAGCATAAACAATCAAGTTAAAAAATTTGAAAAAAAGGACTGCCAAATTGACTGCTAAATTTTTGCCATTAAGAACCACGGTTTCCGATATCGTGGTATATATTCAAAAAAAAATTGAGTGCCACTGCGCAAACTAGGGATCTACCGTATTTCTGTCCTCTTTCATTTTAGTACAAATTCTATTTTTTGCAAAATACCTTTTTTATCCCAGGTTAAAATTTTTTGGTCTTTCAACAGTTGTTTTTGATCAATCTGCTTCGAAAATTACAAAAAATTCCGATTTTGTTATTTATTATTCCACATTACGCTACATAAGTGGAGATATGAAGTTCATTAGCTCACTAAACATGTCAATTTTCATAAAGCCACTATATTAATATAAAAAATCGACGGCGAATTGAACAACTGAATGCTATCATATGGTCAGCCAGAAAAATTTTTAATCAGAAAAACTGGGATTTTTTTCAATCGATAGAACGATCGGGGGGATCAAGGCGTTTTTTCTACTAGTAAACTGGGTGCGAATATATTTTGTTACAAAAATTTATTTGTTTTTGTGACTTCGACTAGCGTGACACTTGAAAAAGTGACGAGCTTCAATGAAAAATGTTTACCAAACATTTTAGCAAGGTTAATAAATCTCGTACACATATCGTCGTACACCTCGAATCTATTAATACAAGTCGAAAGAGTTTAGGATCTAACTTTAGCATAAAATTCGGTGCTAGCATAGAATATGCCCACCATCTAAGTAATTACAAAATACCTCTAACCACTCAGGCCTTTGGCTTAGGGTAGGCCAGCGTATGTTAGGAATGACTATATTTGGTACCTACTACTATGGTTTTAGAAGGAAAATTTTAAAGTGAGGGAGGCCATTCGCTACTAGAGTCTAAAATTCTTGCAAGTTTGGAGGTGACACACCTCTAAAAATTTAAAAAAAAACTAATTTATACCTAAAAATTCTATTCTTAATACCAAAAAGCTTTTGCACACCAATAAAAATGTTACTAACTGATCACAAAATGGTTACTAAAAGATTTGCATAAATTTCAGAAATGCGCTACACTAAATTTTTTGTCTATAAAATATATTCGCATGATCATAAGTCTCTCTATAACTTAATTTTAAAAATTCACAAGATTTACCTGGCACACAAATTGATCTTATTTCATTAAGCATATTGATTTTGGGTGCAATTTTTTGGTACTTTAATATTGCAAAAACGTCCGTTTTATTTAGTTCGACAAAAGCACAGAATATAATAATCGGTTAAAAAAATACTTTTGCAATGCTTTTAACAAAATTATGCTAAAAATAGTGTATACAATCAAGAAAAAAATAGTGTATACAGTCAATTTTACGGTACTCCTTCAAGTTCCTTCCAGCCTAGGGTATCACAATTTGGTACTGTTCTATTGTACCTTAGACATGATTCCGAGAAGTACACTTGATCATAAAATGCATATAGAGTCTATTTTTGCCACGGCCCGAGTTGAAAAACATGGTAAAGCAGCCAAAAAAGTGGCCCCTGTATTATTCCCTTTCCCTCCCAATACAGCCCATAATCCCTTTTTAACTGCTTTTCTGGTCTCTTTATGGCAAAATTATTGCTTAAACATGGTTTTTAAGTTTTAAGTACTTATAAAAAAGTGGGGGGGGGGGTTTTTACACTGGGATAGCGGCGACGATTTCCTTGATTTTTGAAGTGTTTTGCCAAATAGAATTTGCCAGTCTGTTCCAAATTATTGCAAGGATTCCGATGCTGCCGGTCGTTTTTCAAAACCTTGCAATTTTGCCATTAAGACCCATTTCACGAATGCCGTAAAATTGAGACTCACGTGTCTTAATGACAGCAATGCAAGATTTTGAAAAAACGGCTATTGAGATCGAAATTCTTGCAATATTTCGGACCATACTGGAGAATCATATTTGGCAAAAAAAGTGTCGAAACCAGGGTGGCCAGATGTCCTGCTTTTTGTTTTGAAATCTGCTTTTTGACAGTGAAAAAGCAGGAATTCTATAGGAATTTTATGTTCATTCCTGCTTTTTGCAGATTTTTATTTCAAAATCCTGCTTTTCGACATTAAAATCTTGCTTTGAAGATTTCGCATCTGGCCACCCTGGTCGAACCCTATGCGGGAACGAACTTTTAAACTTGCTGTGAAGCGTCACCAGAAAAAAATTTTTTGACTGTCTTATGGCTTTTAAACCTTTTTCAGTACTTTCTGTTCTATGGTTTTTGTCCTGACTTAGCAAAAACACCCACTTCTCCTGAGTCACATCAAGCCCTATCATTAAGTGTTCAATCTCTGGTATATTATACCAGAAATTCTACAATTATCATCCTACAGTTATCGACGGGGTGAAATCTGATTGAGGATTATATTGGCACTTTATATGATTCAGTTGCAGTCAACCGCTGATGAGCCGACTCTCTGAAAAAGCCTGGTTTGATTGACCAGCAAATAATTAAAGCGTAATAATTTCATTATAAACCGTCATCCCAAGGCCAGTCCCTCAGAGTTCTAATTTATCGAGGGTTGATTGTAGTGTCTTTTTCACCATACACGTCAATTTTTTTTGTTATTTTCGCATCTTTTAAAAGGGAAATCTAAATAATTTCATCTCTTTCTGCTTCCTAGACACCTTTAGTTGAATTTTAAATATGTGAGTGTCACACTAATTTAAAAGGATTAGGTTTAGTTTGTATAAAAAAGTTTTTAAAAATCTGAAAAAAAAATTTGAGGAAGATATTTAATTTTATGGAAATTGGTCAGTCTAAATAAACTTACTATTTACAATAATAATAACTGCATATTGAAGACATTATTTCAGGTTGATCTAATAGAATAATTTGTGAGTGATCTAGACAATTTTAAGATATCGTCATATTTTTTGAGCAAATTTGATTTCAGCTGACTTGTGCAAATAGACACAATTTTATATTGTAGTCAAACATCAACCAACAACAACAACAATTACAGTTAACAGTTATATTTTTCACAACAAAGGGTATATTTAACAATAGTGGATGTGTCTACAAGTCTACTAATACACAATTTAAAAGGTTGAAAATCAAAAGAAATCAGACTAAAAAAGACTGACCAAATTATTTGACGCTATGTCACAAGCCAAACTGACTGTATATTTTTTCCAGGGTGAATAATTAGCCAAAATCAAAAAGAAATCAGATTTAAAAAAAAGAGACTGACCAAATTATTTGACGTTGTGACACCAGCCAAACTGACAGTATATTTTTAGGGGTGCATAAAAAAAGCCGAAAAGGTAATAAAAAGATCCCGAAAAGTTTGACTTTCAGCTAAGAGAGATATTTTCAAACTTTCGCCATTGGCCGTAATTGTAGTCGGGTTAAACATATAGGGTCAACATTTTCTTGAATTCAAAAAATGTTAATGTTTCTTTTAATACTTGTTTATTCCAGTACTTAAGACCCTAGGGCAACTTTTTGAGCTCTACACAAAAATAAAGGCAGTTTTTCCGATTGATTTATGAAACTTTGACTTATAAAAATCGGTCGGTAAAAAATTTTGAGGGGTTCAGAAGGGTCAGGATAGGGGTCAACATTTGCCAAAAATTTGCAGAGACAAGATCTCAAATTTCTGCCAATGCCGTCTAGTAGAGCTCAAAAAGTTAAAGGGAGTCACAAAGATTTGGCACCTTCACCTAAAAAAATTGATATTTTAGTACTCTTCAGGAATGTTGACCCCTCAACACGACTATAATTACAGCCATTTCTATTTGGACAGTCAAGTGTCAACATCCACAAGGATTGCAATTTTACCGATGATTTTCTGAAAACTTTCAGATTTTTTCGTCTGAAAGAAAAAAAGGAACAGACTACACTCTAACAATTAGCTCATTTTAGGCTGAAATAAAGTTTCTTCATTTTTTTCGACCAATGGAGAAGTTGAGACGAAAAAAATATTTTTCAAAAAAAATCGAATCATGATGGGAGTAACACGGAATATTATAGTTTTTAGAAAAAAAGGTAGAGAATTTTTTTGGCGCCAAATTTAATTTAGCGTCTTGGGTTTAAATGTCTCACTTTATTTTTTTTTGTAAAAGAAGGGTTTCCAGCAGAAATTCACAAAAGTAGCTTTAAATTTAAAAAAAGCAGGTTACTAAAATATTTTTTATTCTGATAAGATTTTTCCAGTCAAATAGAATATTGCTGAAAAATATTTCTGCATTCAGAATATTTGGTTGTTCATACACTTCTATGCACATGGCTTTAATAAACTTCTGTGACATTTAGAGTGACACATGTCTTCTTGCGAGCTCAAATAGAACAAGTCACAAGTTAATCTTCTTCAATCTAATATTTATATTCTTCGGGCCAAAAAGTCAATAAGTTTTGAACCACTTTATGTACATACATAGTAGCAAGCTGAGTTTGTACTTAGCTTATTTTAAGATAAAATAGAAGCTTTGTTTTTATTTCAGGGACAGACCCTTGGTATATCCCCTCAAGCAGTGTCGTAAGTGACACCGGTGCGGCACCAACAGCTCACGGCACCGCATCGTTGCGAGAGCTAGTGCCGGTGCAGAAATTTTCAGGATTGGTGTAGTGAGCTGGTGCCGGTGTCGTGATTCTAAGATTTACAACACGGCCTCTGATTGCTACACATAGTATTTGAATGGTTATCTTGGTCTAAAATCCTATTAAGGCAGGGTACGTAACTGGTGCTGTAAATGGACGCCATATGATCTTCTTCGGACACATGGGATCTATTTGAATTGGATTTTTTGGTCGCTTGAAATCTTGTATATTTTTGCGATGAATTGTTGTATTCTCAAAAACTGTAATGGCTGAAAGGTACTTAGCATACAACTTTTATTTGTCTAGAAGTATCAAAACCAACCGTATATCTTCTAATAAAAGCCTTCCCCAGAAAGCCCGCCCCTTAATCTTTTTGAAAACTATTCTTCTCCTTCTCGACCTACTTTTCGGCTTTGAGCCTGATTTATGTTAATTAGCAAAATTCAACGCAGATTCGCAGTTAGGGCTCAAACCTGTTATATCAGTCGAAAAGTCGAAGAATAATTTCTAAAAATACTATTTTCGGGAGGACTTTTATCAGAAGAAGTACAGTATTTGCAGGGTGTTTCAAGAAATATGCCGGTTTTAAAACAAGCAATTTTTTTTTCTTGAGCGATTTTCGAAATTCTATTTTTGCCCGTCGATTTTTTTTGGCCGAAAATGTTTTTCAGTGTATGATGTCAAAAACGCGGTTTTCGATTGATCCCCTCATGGTTTGGGTCCTGGTCATCCAGAGACCATCTACAGTCAGTGGCCCAAACCATAGGGGGACTAAATGGGGCCTTTTCCCGAAAAATGACCAAATTGTACTTTATTTGTCCAAACGTATATTATTTTAAAATTTTGAGATGAGAACCCTGCTACAGATCCATTTGAAAGTTTAACATCAACTTAAAAGCTATGCCATGGGCACGCAAGTACGGCAGCAGTGCAGCAGCGAATATCAGTCGAAAAGCCGATGATTTATAGCAAGTTTTTTACATTTGGAAATGTGTGCTCCAGTTTCTTGTAAATATGGCTCTCTAGCTGTAAAGGTATACAAAAAACATCACCCATGGGGCACACTGATGGAGAACCATGATATAGGCACCGAGGAATTTTTAGGACTTTGAAGTGCTGGATCCACAAAAGGTTGATACAAAATAGGCAAAAAATGTTTTATTTGTAAGTGTTTTCTTGCTAGAGAGACATCCCGCTGGATCAGACTAGAACTAGCAATTGGAGTTCTTTCCGCTCGGTTGCCTTGTGGCTGAAACCGGCACTTGGATATCCTCTAGCAATTGCACTGAAGGGCTTGAGCTGGAACTTGGCGCTGGAAATTGACTTGATACACGGATTATGACTGGTGAGATTTGAGCCACACACTCATCAACAATTCACTGATGAACTGCTTCGGCAATGATAGAGAGAAAGGCAAATTCAGCTAATATTTTAACACACACACAAAGTTCCCCATAATTCACAGTCAAGGTCCCTTCCATGTAAAATGAGTTTTTTCAAAAAATTTAACTGCCACAGACTTTGATTAATTTAGCACCCTTACTCATTGTTTTTATGTATCCTTTGGTAACCTTGCATTTACCGCTGTTCCTTTCATCGCCTCTAACAGAATAACAAAGAAAAAATAGTGTCTGTAAAAGTTGCGATTTAGCCAACCCAAAATGAATGACTTTTGGCGGTGTCAATCTGTATCATTTAGCTGAGTTTCTATTGTATTTTGTAAATCAAAAAAAATTTTGTCCACTCAACTTTCTCCTTTCCAACAAGCTACAGCTGAGAATGCTTTTTCCACTTACTTATTTGTTTCATTCACATATGTTTTTTGTGCATCCAATCTTGAGTTGGAACTAGTAGGAGGGGGCAGTATAAGTCATGAAAACAAAAGCTAGACAAACAAATGCCCTCCAACATATCGAAGAACGGGTGGGAGCATTCCTCATGCTGTAGAGGGAGTGTAATAAATGACAGCTAGTAGTATTTAGGAGGAGGAAAAAAGAGGAGGAGGAGGAACAAAGTTGGGGGGCTAAACCATGAATTATGTGGCTCATCTTTCTTTCTATTTTTGCATTGCTCTTTTGATGTTGTTGTTGTTGTTAAAAACAGCTCAAAGTAATGGCGAAAAAAAAAACCATAATGGGGTTTCGTTTTTTTTTAACTAGAATGACCTCAGGTTCGATTCCTAGTTAGGTCTGGAAATTAAAATTTAAACAAAAATTGTTTTTAGATGGGCTTGTGAGAGCGAAACTACGATTTGAGGGGAAAAAATCACACCGAAGGTCTTACAAATGAGCACTCAAGATATACGCCTTGATTTTAGCTCTATTTTGGATGGTCATGAAAAAGATTGTCAAGACGAGGTCTCGATTTCAAACAGCGTTAATCGATGTTTTTTAATTTTTGAAGGATTTCCATTGAAAACTGCACCCAAACTAGCCAAAATGTTAGACTTTTTGAGGCAGGAGACTAATAAATTTTGGAGGGTTAAATCGAGGACTTCAAACTTAATAGCTTGTTCGGTTGGGCGCCCTTTTCATTGAATATGAGTTAACTTTGAATATAAGTCCCAGACGCCGGAAAAAGTGCTCAATAAATGTCTTAGTTTCGACTAATATACGCTGGCTTACCTTGAGTCTGACCCTAAAAACAATTGTTACCATCATAGGTGTACCCAGGATTTTCGGTTGCAGTGACGAATCCCCCCCCCACGGGG
Organism: Ditylenchus dipsaci; assembly: GCA_004194705.1. NCBI lineage: Eukaryota > Metazoa > Nematoda > Chromadorea > Rhabditida > Anguinidae > Ditylenchus > Ditylenchus dipsaci. The sequence continues at coordinate 28,573 of SADC01000389.1, forward strand.
AGTGATCAGGTGGAGAAGATAGCCTCATTTTTTTTCTCGAGTATAAATCTAGATTTTGCTGTCTCGGAACTTATTGGGTAGGGGGCGGGTCTTTCACTTATTTAAAAATAGTGTTAAAACGACTCTTAAGTAATTTTTGTATGCTTAAAACGATAAAAAAAAGTTATTTTCTAACATTTTTCCACACAAAAAATGATCATATTCGTGTTTCTCGACCCCGATTTAATGAGAAAGCCGCGCGTTCTCTTCCACCTTATCTCTTTCATCCGAGCACTCTGCGCGGGGGGATTCTGAACTCAAGCCTGATTTTCTAACGGGGCAGGGGGGGGGGGAAGGGTGTGGCTAAATAAGCTAAAAAAAATCCTATCGGGAAGGGAGAGGCTATAGCCCAGCTAGAACCCCTCCCCCTGGGTACGTCTATGGTTACTATTGATATAAAGTCGAGTTTTCAAATGGGCCCTCAACCGAACAAACGCCGAAACTTTTATTATTCCTGCTTAATTTTGTATAAGCAGTCGAAAACAGGGTTTTTGCCTGATCCCATTGTAGCTATTTAGTTCTATCTAGTCAGATTGGCACATTCATGTTTTAAAAGTGATTCCTGAATTACCCTGCCCAAAAAACTTTTTTAATCATTTTCGAAAAAAAATCTTTCAATTAAAAACAGCCTCCTAAATTGTATTTTCTATAAATAATTCAATTTTTTGTTTAATTTCCTGTAAAAACACTTTTTCCGTTCAATTCTGTCTTTTTTGCCGGCTAAGAAAGTGGTGGACCGCCAAAAAACGGCTGGTGAGAAATGTGTGTATATATTGGTTCATTTCTGCTGCTGCAATCCAATTTATGCGTAACGAGGGTTATGTGTGTGTGTTAGTGAGCTGGATTCTTTTTTGCTTTTCTTATTCGCCTTGCAGTCAAGATTTTTTTTTGAAGAAAATAGAAAGAAACTAGCAAGAAGGGACATTTATTTTTTGTCCCTCAAGGGAATGATTCAGCATGGGGCATTCCAGTTTGTCATTTTGTTTAGCCTTTTCAACTTTGACATTATCCTCTACAACAATAACTTTGTAAAGCACTTTTATCGCTGTTTTAATAAGATGTTTTTGTGTGATTTCATCAATTTGCACGATTGTCTTGTTCTGAAAAAGTAGTAGCTTTGTGAATTTCTGAAAGCTTTTCATAACTTCTGATAAGAGTTAGCCAACGAGAAATTTTTCGGGTTTTTTCTTGAGTATAAATCTAGATTTTGCTGTTTCGACTGAAAATAGAGCAAGGTCATTTTTGGTATTTCTGAACTTTTTTCTTGCAAATATTGTTTTTTTACCTAAAAAATGTTTTTTTTATAAACAAGGAAGGTGATGGTGATTCAAGGCTTATATATTTCACAGATTCTGACTTAGTTGTGCCCTGTCGAAAGCTGTTTGTTGATAACTGTAGAATTTATTGCACAATGTACATACAGTCAAACCTCGATAATCCGCCACCCCATGGGACCGATCCTAGGGTGGCGGTTTAGCGGGGGTAAACTTTGTTGAGTTTCTCTGACGGCCAACCAAATCGGGCTTATCGAGGGTGGCGGTTTATCGAGGGTGGCGGTTTAGCGGGGTGGCGGATTATCGAGGTTTGACTGTACAGTTAATTATCGACGTACAGTTAATGAAGGGGCAAAAAATGACTAAAGATTTCGCCCGATTTTGCTCAGTTTTGCAGAATTTTTTCAAGAATTCTCTCAAGAATTCTCACGAAAATATTTTGCTCGAGCAAAATCTCAAGATGGTTTGAGCGTCAAACAAGGAGAACGAAGACCTTAGTAAACAACCCGGTATTTGTTGTAAATTTTTCAAAGAAATTATCTGGAATTATTTTATTTTTAAATTCTGTTTCACTTCTTATTATTCACTTCTCTTCACTACTTATTTTTTATACTGGCGTGTAACCCGAGATCTTGGTTTTTTAATAAGCTAACAAAGCTCACTGATTGATTTGTAGATTCAAGAAATTTAGAAGTTTGAAAAAATTGACGTCTTTTTTCGAAACCTCTAATTCTCGATATTCCTGAAATTATTCAACAGAATTTTTTAAAAGACCATGATTTTAGTGAAAGTTCACGGGAAATTTAATTAAGCGCGAAGTTCATACTTTTGAGGGCGTAATTCAATTACAGCCTTTGAATTCACAAAAGTAAATTCTATTATTAAAATTCCAAAAAACCAACAATATGACTAAGGCAAAAAGACATTCCGATGATACAAGGCATGATTTTTTCACAATTAAAGTAATTTTCTTCAAAATTCTTATAAACTTTAACCAACTTGAAACAACTACTGATTTAGGTTTACCTTCTCGAAGTTTTCGACTTACCAAATTCTTTGAACCGCCTAATTTTTGTGTTTACAAAAGATTGACACCTTTTTTCTCTTTCATTTGCCTATTTTCTGGGAAAAGCATCAGCTGTGAAGGGCTTAACCGCTTAATTCTTCTCTTGTCTTGTCGGAGGCAATCGCATTCACTTAGTCTTCTTCATTTGTCTCTTTGCCCAAATGTGTCTCCTTCTTTATTGTTTGTGTGCGGGCTAAGATCATTGGCCTCTGTGTGCTATATACACCCATCTCCCCCAATTCCTGCATTTACTAGTGCCCATTTGGATAGAGATGCTAATGAAAAGTTGGTAAAAGGACACAAAAACGATTATTAGCTTAAAAGAAGATCTATCAATATATATTTTCTCAATATGATTATATCACTCAGGTTCGATTCCACCTAGCTCATATTCATATTTCAGCCGTGCTAATTAATTTGATATTTCTAATAGAAAATTTCAATGAAAATATTATATTGGAGCAATCCTTTTTGGTCAGGGGTTAGGGTTTTTTTTTTCAATTTAAAAGCTAATATATCGTTATTTGAAAAAAAAACGATTTTTTTTGACGAAAATGACCAAACTTGGAAAATTTTTTGAAAAACTTGGATTTGAGTAATTTTTTAAAGAAATCGATTTTTTTCAAATCGCTATATCTCGATATTTGACTTTTCGAAAATTATTCTGTGAACAGGTCTTGTAGCTCATAGAAATCACTTAGATGTTGTTAAAGCACTTAATCCTGAATTAAACTTTTGAATGACTTTAAAACGGGCATACCTGAATTTTGCAGCAAAAAGTCTTACTTTTGCAGCGAAATTTCTTAATTTTGCAGCAAATTTTTGCCTTTTCTCTTAGATTTTTTACCATTTTTAAATCATGTAGCCGCGCGATTCTAATTTCTAGCAAGGTACATATCAGTGGAAGATCTCTTCAAAATGTATCACAAAAAGGTAAAAGTATGAAGCAAATAAAAAAATAATTTGGTTCATACTTTTACCTTTTTGTTATAAATTTTCTACAGATCTTCCGCTGATCTATACCTTGCTAGAAACTAGAATTGCGAGGCTACATGATAGTATTATCACCTTAAAAATGGCAAAAAATCCATAAGAAAAAGACAAAAAAAATTTGCTGCAAAATTAATACTTTTTGCCCCGAAATTCAGGTATGCTCTATTTAAACCTGCACCATCCTAAACTGCCTATTCATTTGTTTCAAGCACTTATAGTTTTTTATCATTAATTAATATTTCTAAGCCAACCTTTTTTCATTTTTCACTATTTCACACCTTTTGCACAGACAATACCAAGCATTTGGCCGCCTCGCGCCCAAAGACCAACACATTTCACATTGCAATGTATTGGCGTGAAAAAAAATCAGGGGAACCGAAAAAGGTAGGCTGAGAGAAAAATACTCTTTGGAGGTGGCGGGCACTTTGGCTTTTACTCCCAAAAAGCATTTGCGCCTCAAAAAAGTGTTGCCCGTAAAAAAAGGATAGCCCGTAAAAAAGTGAAATCACTAACAATTTTCAAAATTTTAACAAATTTTAGTGATGCTGTACAGCATTCCCATTTCTAACCAGATATGAGGAAAATCAGGAAGATCAGAGCAAATTTGCTTCAATTGCCATTTTCTTCCCACTAGTCTCAACCCAATTATAATATTGACCTCATCTGTTTCGTCTATGCAATAATCAAGAATTTTCATTTTTCAAAAAAATTCAACTTTACATCATGCAGCTTATCCCCTAAATTACATGATCAATCATAAGCTGTTGGCCCTTGACTGATCTCTTGAAAGTTAGTTTTATTCCAAACAACAAAAACCAATCGATCATTTGCCCACGTCATTATGTTGTGATCCGGAAATAAGTTTGTATGTGTGCTTGAAGGAGAGCACTGGTCATTCGCAAAGTTTATAAAAATTTTATGGCTCTTTTCTTTGCAGCTGCCAGATGCTTTCTCACTAAAATGTGTTTGGCTAGGAAATTTTGGTTTGAAAAAAATCCGAAGTTTTTCTTTCAAAACACACTTGCGATAACATTTGACCATCGGTTTTGGCAGGAAAGAATTTTTGTGTTTTTTATATCTTACATTGGATAATTTGGGTGACCAAAGTAAAGTTTGAGTCTTGTTTTGTATCTTTGAAAAAGCTCGCTTCTATTGAGAAATGGGTACCCGCTTTTAATTTTTTGGCTTGTGCATAGACGGAGGGTAGGACTTTTTTAAGTTTGGTAAACATGTTTAGAAACGAAACGACATAACCAGGCAGAATTTTAGCACAAGATTTTAGGGTCTAAGATTGACCAGGATCAGGACCCGGACGTTTAAAAAGGATAACCAGGATCTCGGACTGACCAAATCAGGAACCTGGTCCAAAAGACCAGGATTTTAACCACATTTTGCATTTACCAGGATCCAATCATTTCTATTTTTCTAGCTTAAAAGGGCATGCCTGTGCGCGACACGGAGAAAAGGCGGGGACCAGCAATTTTTTTTCTCGATCAAATTTTACATGCGTTTTCATTCAGATTTTTTTAAGTTTTTGTTCTACAGTCGAACCTCGATTTAGTGGCACCCCGATTTAGTGGCACCCTCGATTTAGTGGCACACTGAGGACAATTTGGTTGGCCAGAGTTGGCCAAAGTTGGCCAAAGTTTACCCCCGATTTAGTGGCACTCCGATTTAGTGGCACCTAAGGCTTGGTCCCTAGGGGTGCCACTAAATCGAGGTTCGACTGTAGTTTTTAAAAGTAGTATAGGGTCATCAATATTAGATTTGATGCAAAACGAGTGAAAAATTAAAGGATTCAAAAAATTTACTGTCCCGCGTTAAGTTTTTGAAACGCACGGGCACGCCCCTTTAAACTTCATTTTTATCTCAAATGCAATATCAGGTCATATATTTTTAAAATTTATCAGGCAGGATTTCAAGATATGGTTTTAGTTAAAAATCAGTCAGGATCAGGATCTTCTCCTGTTTCTGCCTCTAAGATTGATTGAGTCTTAATATACTCTAGCCTACCCTGCACAGAAGCACAAACCAAAATGAAAACGGGAGATACCTAGCTCAAAAATCGGTACCCATGGTTCATTAGACCCGAAATTGCTTCATATTCTTTTACGTAAATTTTTATGCCTGTATGAGTTATGACTAGGGTTGTCGAGGTCTTTATATTTTCGAGGACTCGAATAAGCTCGAAAAATTTCGAGACCTCGAGTCACCCAAAACTCGAAATCGAGGCCTCGAAACTCGAAAGAAGGGCTCGAAGTTTTTGTTGAGACCTCGAGACATGAAATAAAGACTCGATACTCGAAAACTCGAGAATTTTCGAGTCCAAAACTCGAAATCGAGGCCTCGACTAGACAACCTTACTTATGACACACCGACCAATTTTTCGCCTTGGTGTTGTTTTTTGTGATTTTTGAAAAACGGTCAGTATGTCATGATATGTCAGTATGTATGTCAGGGCATGAATTTTTTAATAGGCTGTAAAAACTCTCCTCTTTTCTTTAAAAAAAATTTTGATTTCGAAAAAAAGTCTAGCTTTTCAATATGCTAAAACAAAAGTTCATGCAATTCTCGTTCCCTTTTAAATCAATCTTATTGAGCGTGCGTAGTGGCAAACTTTTACGACCTTTAACATCGTAAAAAGCTCTATGGTCATCTTCTCTCCTACTTTTGGGTGGTGGGATTGAGAATGTCATTTTAGGGTGGAGGAAGGGAGAACAAGGTCCTCTCTTCAATCCACACTCCTGAAATCTAATTTATTTGTGGGTGCAGCCGGGGCGAAAAAAAATTATTCCCAATTTTTTTTCGGCTTGCCACTTAGGCGCTGTTTTAGAGAGGCGCCTCAATAAACTTATTGCTTTTTTATGCTGCACAAACATACTTCTTATGACTGAAGATAATATTATTTTAGCAATGTTGTCTAAATAGATAGAATACATCTTTAAAATATTTATTCCCAGTTATGAAATTCAACTCATGACCATGAATACTGGCTGCCCAAGTAGCAAGTGGTTTTCGGGAATTATTTTAAAAATATTTTTAAAACAAAATGAGAAAACGTTAAGCTAAATTCTGCGAACAAAATGTAGTGCAATCACTAAGATTTTTTTAATTTCTAGAAAAATCACTTGTTACATAGACAGCTAGTACAACTCCAAAAAAATTTCTGACTTTTAGCCAAAAAATTTTTTTAGTACTTCGTGTCCATGGTTTTTTTCTAACTCAGTAAAACACCCACTCATTCCGATTTATATTTTGCCCCATTGTTAACTATGGGATTTTATAATTGTACAGTCGACTCTCGATAAACCGCCACCCCCAAAAGTTCGTTCCCACCTTGGGTCCGACACTTTTTTACCTCGATTTTTGAAATATTTTGTCAAACCTGATTCGTCAGTCTAATCTGAAATATCGCAATGATTCTGATTTTACCGGTCGTTTTTCGGAATGGTAACACTTTTGCCGTAAAGACCCGCGCCTCTCGATAAACCGCCACCCTTTTCTGAAATAGGTTCGATACGAAACAAATGAAAAATGGAACGATTTATAAAAATTTGCTGGTCTTTCTTGACTTAAGGAACGCAATGGCATGCCCCTTTAAAGGCCGTTCTCACCTGTTCAAAATTTATCCCCGCCAATTCAAAAAAAATTCCGAATTAGAAACCGAGTTGAAAAATCAGTAGAGAAGATCAATAATTAGTAGAAAATTTTAAATTGGCGGGACAAATTTTGAACAGATGAGCATGCCTTTTTAACTGTAGAATTTTTCGTATTATACGAGAAATTCTACAGTTACCAACGTACAGTTATCAACGAGGTAGAAACTGACTCAGGATAAGTGCATGTTTTTTTTGTAAGTCATAAAAAAATTATTTGGAGGATTTTCATATGTGGTCATCGGTTAGGTAGATGCGATCTATTTATCATTGGCTAGATAGATTCTAACTGTCGTTTTTAAATGTGCTAATGATAAAGGATGAGGACTAATATTTTGCATAAATTTTTGCCACTACACTGTTTTTTCACGTGCTTTCTTAACATTAGCAACAGCAGCAAAGCAGACTGTCAAAAATTATGAAGGTAGATGGTGATTTGTGATAGACATTCCCCCTTTTTGTCTGCTTCTCTTGTTCCCACTCTAGCTTATTGCCGGGTATTTTGCTGTGCTACTGCATAGCTGTCATCTACAGTTAGTTTCTTCTTGTTTTTGTTTTGTGTGGAGGGAGATAGCTGGCCAGTCGATGATTGCCCACATCTTGTTTTCCCTCCCACTCCTCCTTGTCTTGCATTTTTTTTGCTCTTCAGACCAAAGAAAAGTGAAGAAATTTTTCTATTGGAGCAACGTTTTTGACTTATGGGGTCCAAATTTGGCTTGCAGACTCGCAAAGTGATTTTTTCTGTGTGTGTGCAAATTTGTATCTTTTTATTTGCTGTAAAAAAGTCCATGCCAAAAGCTTTGGTCCACCTACCTAGTAATAATAAGGTGGAGTAGGAAATTGGATATGAGCTTCTTTAGCTAATCAATGTGGGGTGTCAAATACTTTTTGCTCCATTCAGCACTACTTCCACCAATACTTTTGTCCATCATTTCTATAGAACTGATGACGATGCGCTTTTTATCTTTTTGTTGGAAAAGATATTTATTCCCAGAAATTATAACTGTCTAGAAAAAATTATAAATAATAGATTTTTTTGCTAATGAAACGTTCTCCAAACTTACAATTTGTATATTGTAGGAAACCTTCCAAAACAACTTTTTTCCCAATAAATTTGCAAAACATTTTAAATTTTTTAAATTTTTCAATTTGAAAAAATAGTCTTCCTGTAATTTTGGACTTTTCCGAATTTGGAAACCATGCATGAATTTTTAATATTTTTTTTACTTCTTGTATATTTAATAAAAAAATTAATGACCCATTTACTATAGCGAGCCAATTACTATACTACTATAGCGCTGTTTTCTGTGGTCTGTCTCAATAAAAAAAGTGAGGCTTGTTCCGCCATTCGTATAAAAACTCTGTTAGCACCTGCGACGCGACATGGTCAATTTACTATGTTAAAAAATTATCAAAATTTGAGGTCGTTGAATCAAAAAAAAATTACATCTCTTTGAAAGTTTTGCTAAAACCACGGGGTACAAAGGTCTTTTTTAGGGTAGATTTTGGGTCAAGGTGTCGCGAGCGGCCACGGTCAACAGCTCGTGAATTAGAAAAAGGGCAAATGGAAAAAAATATTTGATCCCACTCCTTTTGGATCCGCAGGGAAATGCTTTAACCATTATGCCAGCAAACCCAGACTGGGAAAGTGAAGAAATATGTAGATATCACTTGCGTCGAAGACGCAACAAAGGGTTCGAATCCTGGTGGTAGCATGCATCATTATTTTTTGAATAACAGTGTTCAAGCGCGTGTTCCAATCGCATTATGGGCGCCAGCATAGGTAGCACATCGCGGCATCCTCAAATTCTATTACGAAACCACTGAAAAATTAAAAAATTTGAACCAAAAAGTGGTTTCCACCAAATAAAAAACTTTTAATTTTTTTTCTGAAATTTTAATTAAAATTTTGTGGCTAAAATTTGCAATTCCGTTCCACATTTTATGTGTATTTTTATTGCTCATTACCAAGAAAATACGACTGGCCCAGCTGTTTTGGAGGAGAAAAAACAGCAACATTATCTTAAAATTGTTCATTACAAAGCTTTGCCTAAAACAACTGCTGATTATTCGGCTCATGAACATTCATTAATGCGGTGTTCTTCTTATTATTTTCACACCTGTTTATTTGTTGATTTTTTAAATGATGTGTGTGGAAGCGGTGTCTACTGGATGTGTGGGTTGTTGGTGTGTTCACCCACATTTTTGGATTATCAATTGCTTAGCAAATTATATTGTTCAAACATTGAGCTTTCAAGAAAAGCGTTTGAAAATCAATTTACCCTGAAACCTCTAATTTTATCCGATACACCCGATATTTAATTTTTCACCCTCATTTCGTTGACAGCCGAGTGTTGTGATGTGATAAAATTTGAATTAGGAACATCAATAACGGAGCGGCGAAATTTCTTCTAACAATGGCCTGATATTGAGGTACCATAGATGACGAGAAACCCAATCCTAATCAGAGTTTCTGACCCTTATTTCAAAATCATTTAAATTACTTTTAAAAAATTTTGGCGTTCTGAGTTTTCGAAAAGAATGTAACAACGGAAATCAGTCACTAACATAAATTAGAAATTGTCTAGCGTTGTGTTCCTCAGTGCTGCATGTAATATTTTGCTCGACCGTTTTTATTGAGCCGTTTCACTCTACTTTTTTTGCGATAATTGTCTGTAATCTTTGTTGCATCTTAGGTCCTATCGCGAAATGACAATGGAATCCTTTATGATGAGCAATGGAACTACAACGCCGCAATCGTATCATGATGGACATATTGGGGACGGTCAAATTGATGCTTTTAAGATGAATCATGTAGGATTGAAATTTTGTTTGCAATTCCTTTTTATTCTTGCCTCTCTTTAGCTGGACCAGCAGATAATCGCATTCCATCAGCAGTCGCTCCAGCGAGATTTCACCTTCAATGAAAAGTTGCATCTGAGAGACGTTCTTTACAGTATCATCGCTCCAATGTTTCCAAGTCAGTGAACACTTTTTTATTTCTTCACTTAACCGTTGGTTCCAGTGTGTGGCTTATACGTCGTGGGATCATCATTGAATGGCTTTGGAAATGACAAATCGGACTTGGATCTCTGCTTGATGGTTACGAATCGTGATGTAGGCTGTTTGGTTCATTGTCATTTATATGATTCTGTGCAATTTCAGATTGACCAGCAAACAGATGCCGTCACTGTACTGTCATCTATCATGCGAGCACTGCAGAAAGCCAGAAACGTTAGTGAAAATAATTTGATATTAGCTAAAGTGCCTATTCTCAGGTTTTTCTTTCGGTCCCTTACCATTGATAGTTTTTTAATCTGCTCTTCTTTGCAGGATCGTTTTCAGTGCTGCACATTCTCATCTGACTGTGGATCTCAACGCAAACAATTCGGTCGCCATTCGGAATACTCATTTGCTCAACTTCTATTCGAAAGGTAATTGTCCTTTGGCTACTTGCCTACCCTTACAATTGTTTAGCTGATTGCCGAGTCAGACCTCTAGTAGCTGTTGTAAAAGAATGGCCAAGCGACGCGGAATCAATGATGCGAACCGATCCTCGTTCACATCATACTCTTTGGTTTTGATGGTAGTTCTTAGTATTCCTTGGTGATTGTTCAGCTCAAAGCATCTATTTTTCAGGTTATTCATTACTTGCAATGTGGTACTCAGCCGCCTGTGTTGCCTTCTCTTCAGAAGTTGTATCCTGCAGTGTTTAGTGATGCCAATATCTGCCGTCTAAATGTAGCCGCTCCGTTGATGCCTGCCCTGGAATCTCAATGGAAGTCTGGAAATAATCAGTGCTTTCTGGGTGAGCTCTTGCTAGGATTCTTTCGTTATTACGCGCACGACTTCAAGTAAGCTATTGCTTTTGTTACTGTTCAATCTACTCACAATTGTTGTAATTTGTCTAGCTTTGATACTGATGCCATCAGCGTTAGACTGGGACACAGGGTGAACGGGGTGTGGTGGCAAGGAATGAATCGGTTTGTCAATACTTCGGTTTCTGCCTGCGTGAATCATATTTGCTGTTTAGCCGTACAATCACTTGTCGCAATGGCATTGCATCTGCATTGAAGAGCCGTTCACGCTGTCTAATACTGCCCATTCTGTGTACGATGAACGAATTTTCAGAGCCATCAAAAAATCATTTGTGACTGCATATCAAGAATTGTTGATCAATATGGACTTGACTTCGCTCCTGGATGCCCCGAAATTCTCTGACTCGATGACGACAATGGCTGAAGCTGCCGATGAATAGAATCAGGAATCAAAAAGAATCTTCACTACGAACTCTCTGAAAAATGTCACGATTTTAGTCACTGTTATGCCGGTATCGTGGTTACAGTCCATATTAAAATGTTGAGCTAGAATGGTGTTATTTTTGTGTAAACGGACAATTTTGCAGTTCATTTGGTTCTATTAGCACTGGCACGGCCGGTGCTAATAAATTCTAACAATTTGGCGTCTGTCTATAATTGTACTATAATTGTACTGTCTATAATTGCCAGTTAGCGAGACGGCCAGTTAGCGATGGCCAGTTAGCGAGACTTTTTTTAAAATTTTTGATATTTTTGCCATAAAAGTACTTTTTTTGTGGAAAACAGTTTTTCTGAGGCCACTCAGTATCTGAAATTTCCTCAGGAATCCGAATCAAAAACAGAATTTTAAAATAACGCGTGGTCGCTGAGATATGACCTAAAGTTGGGTGCTTGTCATTTTTAATCCAACTTTAGGTCATATCTCAGCGACCACGCGTTATTTTAAAATTCTGTTTTTTGATTCGGATTCCTGAGGAAATTTCAGATACTGGGTGGCCTCAGAAAAACTGTTTTCCACAAAAAGAGTACTTTTATGGCAAAAAATATCAAAAATTTTTAAAAAAGTCTCGCTAACTGGCCATCGCTAACTGGCCGTCTCGCTAACTGGCCGTACACCTATAATTGTATCCATATAATAGATGTCTATCATTTAGACAGACAGTATATGTTTTGACAGTCTGGTTGCAAATATCGAGGATTCCGATCTTGACGTTCTTTTTTCATAATTATAAAAAATTCTCCTCTAAAAAAGCAAGACCTGATAAGCCGACACCCTTTTTCAAGATAGGGTGTCGGTTTATCGAGGTATTGCTTTTTTAGAGGAGAATTTTTTGTAATTATGAAAAAAGAACGTCAAGATCGGAATCCTCGATATTTGCAACCAGACTGTCAAAACAGAATTAGCAAAAATGTCAGAAATCGGTGTAAAAAAAGTGTCGTACCCAGGCGGGAACGAACTTTCTGGGGTGGCGGATTATAGTGGTTTGACTGTAGAATATATTTTCTTCGCACTTCTCGATAGCCGGACGTATGGCCCTCGCGACCGTTCGGCCCTCGGACGTTTTGCCCGGCCTATAAAAAGGGCGTTTGGCCCCTCAACCTATTTGGGCACCCTTATTTGGGCATCAATTTCAAAATGTCTCAATTTCGAATAAAGGATTAATAGGCCTCAGAGTGGATAGAAAACCCCCATATATCCAGTGGGGAAGAGAATCACCTTTAAAATTAGAATATTCAGGCAAATGCATTTTAAAACCACCGTATTCTGACCAAGTGTAGTCATTAGTTTTACACACAATACCTGAAGTTAACTCGCAACGCCCAAAAGACCTTAACTCTTACTCCAATACCCTAACCAACTAGGTAATGCCACCTGCATACCTGATAATTAGTGTTACTAGGTGAGTATCACTGCCGAGATAGTACTAGAGGTTCCACCGCCCAGGTATCACTACCTAAGATCTACTATTTAAGTACAACTGTGAGGATGCCTTAGTATCAACTCTTGGAGGACTTGTATCATAGGTTGTTGCTATGCTAAAGTGACAAAAATCGGAATTTTGACGCTGTTTGGTTTGAAAAATTGGTGTTTGCTGCCAGCGTCGGTTAAGATACTTACATGATTAGGTTGGCGGTTCGGGTACCCGTTTTCGGGTAATTGGAACCGAAACCCGGTTTTTTTCGGGTATCGGTTCGGTTCGGGTACCCGAAAGTTTCGGGTATCGGTTTAGTTCGGGTACCCGAAAGTTTCGGGTATCGGTTCGGGTACCCGAAAGTTTCGGGTTTTGGTTCGGTTCGGGTACCCGAAAATTTCGGGTATCGGTTCGGGTACCCGAAAATTTCGGTTCCGGTTCGGTTCCTCAGTTCGGGTACCCAAAAATTCGGATACCCGCCAACCCTATACATGATAGTTGGGGTACCCTTAGGTAGTTTAGGTATTTTTCTAGCTCGATACGAGGATTCCGAATAAAAAATAGCTATCTTGATATTATCAAACCGTGTTTACGGTACTAATTTTGATTAACATATTGATAATAATGACAATAGTTTGCTTCTTTCAAGTGTTGAGGAGACCAAACGTCCCATATGCACTTGAAGGGGGCCAAACGTCCCTTTTCGATAGGAGGGGGCCAAATGTCTCGTTTCATGTGAAGGGGGCCAAGCGTCCCTTTTTCATAGGAGGGGGCCAAACGGTCGCAGGGCCAAACGGTCGCGGGGGCCAAACGTCACGGACCGTCGGTAGTGCCCTTCTGTAGTTGCTGGTGGGATTGCCAATGATTTTATTTGTTCCGGAAGCCATGAAGAGACACTTTGTAGGGGACCTAGCACCATGGTGCTCAGCTTTGTTTTTATGGAACAAATTCTGTCTTTAAAAAAAAAAGTATTCATCAAACTAAACTCACTCTGTGGTGGACACTGTGGATAAGTTTGACGTCCTTAATGTTCATGACACATTTTTGATTACAGTATATCAAATGTTTTTCGGAGCTACTGGTTTACGTCCTTTTCCTCAAAGCTACTATGTTCGCAGCTCCGGTTTTTGGACATACCTTATGCCACATACCTCCTTCTCCTTTTATTATTTTCTAAATTTTTCGACCCTAAGAAGTTAATTTATTAAAGTTCCCTTCTTTCATGCTCTAATATTTATATATTTCTTGTAAAAAATTTTATGCCTCTAGTGTTTCATTGCAACCAAATAATGAGGGAAATGTATACCTATCTTGCAAATATTATGTTTTGATCAGTCATCACTCTAACAGTTTCATTTTTCAGTAGTAGGGAAGGTAGTTTTCTGGCTAAATATTCTTTACTAATCTATTTTGACGAACTGCTCACACTTTGTACAGCCCGTGTAATCAATAATTACCATTAGTGTATAATCTTCAGCCAGAGATAAGATAGCGGTGATCTGTTTGATTCTAAGGATGACGGCTTGGGTGCAGCCAAGGATATGAACAATGATGTCTGTTAATTATTTTTGCCAAAAAGCTAGTACTTGTATATTGCAACTACTCTTTTGACGATATAGACCTTGTCTTTTTAATTCAACCTACAGCTACCTTACAATATGACTGTTCTGGAGGAAGAGAACATGACCAAGGTCAAAGTAGCTGTTCGAGTCCGGCCATTCAACAAAAGAGGTAATTTAAAAAATTCGAATTATAATTCACTTATGAGTCGATTTTCAGAACTAGAGCTGAAAAGCAAAAGCATAGTGACCATGAGTCAGGAACAGACAGTATTATCACATCCTATGGAAGAGTCAGTTTTTACCTAATATACAAATAGAAGAGTGGGTTGAGCATGCATATTCAGATTTGTATACCTGCCTAGCATATAGAGTACAATTTGAACCACTCTTATTTTAGATATAGGATGCAATACGCTCAAATTAGCATTAACTTAACACGACATATACTTTTTTTAGGAAAGAACCTAAGCCATTCACTTTTGACCACTGCTTCAACTCTTCCACTTCAGCTGAGTGTTCCTCATATTCAAGTAATTAATTTTTTGTTAGTCAAATAACTTCTGCACTAACTAAAGCTTTGGTAATTGCTTACCACCTTTATACACGGTCGTTTCTCGATCAAACATACACTTGAAGACTATCCATAATCTAATGTTGAATCGAGCCTCGTATTGCCGTAATTTACTTCCAACGAAAATCCAAAAAAAATCAAATCTCGGTTTATATCAGATCGAGGTTTTCGTTTTTTTGCTGAATTAGACATTTAATATGAATCGAAACCCGACTGTGATCTATTAAAAATACATCAATTGTTTGACAAAGCAAATTTTTGACGCTACTGGAATGTACACTCCCCCCCCCCCAATAATTTTTCAGGTACCCCAAAAACCATACTTTTTTTAAAGATGCTGAAATTATTACGGGTTTTCCCTCAGCCTAATGCCTAGGGCCCAAACCCTTAGCATAATTCCTAAGCCTAAAAATTATTGGGTGGTGTGGGGAGGTATATTCCAGTAGTGTTTTTTTGGTAAGGAGGGGGGGCTGGTGTATATTCAAGTAGCGCCAAATTTTTAAATTATTCTTTTCATTGAAGGCCAAGAAGAAGTGTTCCAACAAGTGGGCTCAGGAGTTGTTGAGAGTGCATTTTCCGGGTATAATGCTTGCATATTCGCCTATGGCCAGACAGGTAGTCAATGACCAATTTTTTCCCCAAATGTCGATTTCTTAAAAATAGGTTCTGGCAAGAGCTATACCATGATGGGCTCCTCGGACAACATGGGCATTATTCCACGTCTTTGCAATGCAATTTTCCAGAAAATAGGTGTGGAAACCAACGAGTCAACGTCTTTCAAAGTGGAAGTCTCTTACATGGAGATCTACAATGAAAGGGTCAGAGATCTGCTGGATCCAAAAAAGTAATTAACATGAAAATGTGCTTTCCTAAAATTCCTCTTTCAAGTAGCTCAAAACGACCCCTAAAAGTGCGAGAACATGCAATCCTAGGACCTATGGTAGAAGGTTTGTCAGTTTTGGCAGTTTCCAGCTATGAACAGATAGCTAGGCTCATGGAAGACGGGAACAAATGCAGGACAGTAGCTGCCACTAATATGAACGCTGAAAGCAGCAGGAGTCATGCTGTTTTCACCATTCGTCTTTCTCAGACCATGGCCGACTTGGCAGATAGCACAGTAAGTGTCTTGAAATAATGAAAAAATGCAACAAAAAAAATCCAATGGGTGAAAATATATTACCTTGACCAAGCTTTTTAGACCTCCAGAAATCGTGTGTCAAATATGATATTCATGACCCTAATTTACTTTTGAATTCTGTCGATCTATATATGCCGATTTTTCTGAACTTTCCAACAAAAGCGAGATATGGAAATCAATTTTTGCCAAAAAGGGCTGGCCAAGAGTCTTAGCCAACATAGTATATTGTGTCCCAATAAAAGTACATTTTCAGTTTACGGGTGAAAAGGTCAGCAAGATCTCCTTGGTTGATTTGGCTGGCAGTGAACGAGCTCAGAAGAGTGGAGCTGTGGGCAAACGGCTGGAAGAAGGAGCTAACATAAATAAATCCTTGACCACTCTTGGAATGGTTATATCTGCACTGGCTGAGAGGAACGGAAAGAAGAAAAGTTTGTGCCCTATAGAGACTCTGTTTTGACATGGTTGTGCTCTAAAAACGGCTTTAATCAGGAATATTATAAAGACCTTTTTAGGTTGCTGAAAGACAATCTAGGAGGTAACAGCAAGACTGTAATGATAGCCACGGTCTCCCCATCCGGCGATAACTATGAAGAGACTTGTCTACGCTCCGCTATGCCGATAGAGCCAAGAAGATTGTTAACCATGCTGTAGTCAATGAGGTACGTCTTAAATATTTTATGCTCTTTGTTTCCTCGATTACAACCAGCCCTATAATGAAAAAAGAATTTCGAGTTTTGCGCAAAGGGTTAATCGATCGTTGACTTTTGCTAATTATTTCGAGCTGTACTAGATATGAAATTTGTTAATTTTTGTGTTGCAAATCAGTCATACAATCCGATTCAGGATCCAAATGCCAAAACTATCCGAGAGCTTCGAGAAGAAGTAGAAAATTTGCGACTCCAAATAAATCAAAACCAAGAAAGGCAAAATGTAAGTTTTTACAAAAAAACAAGAACAATTTTTTTATTGATCTAACTGTTGCATTTGAAGGAAGCCGAAGAGCTGAGAGACCGTCTAGCTGAATCTGAACGTCTAGTAGAAATGATGAACAAATCTTGGGAAGACAGGCTCAAAGAGACTGACCTTCTTTACAGGGAACACCAGCGAGATCTGGCCCAATCGGAATTTGTGTGGCTGAAAGTGGCATTAAAATGGAGAAGGACAGGTTCTACTTGGTGAATCTGAATGCAGATCCCAGCCTCAATGAACTTTTGGTTTACTACATCAATGTGGGTAACATAAAGCTTGTCTAAATAATCAAGTCTCCATTTTCAGCAAAAAGCAATTGTCGGTAGCAATGAAAGTAGTGGTCAGTCCAGCAGTCCAGACCAACTGGACACTCATGAAAAAGTTGATTTTCTACTGCAAGGACTTGGAGTGCATCCTTACCATGCCCTGCTAGAAATTGTTCAAGAGCCTAGTTCTTCGGCTGATGAAAGCACTAGCGCAGAAAATAGGCCCAAACTATATGTTTCTTCACTTTCTCAAGGCGCTAGGTAGCATATAATACAGCTCTAAACCAACTTGTTTTATTTCTGACTTTAGGGCAGTAAGTTGTCACGTCAAACGAAAATCCTATAATTGATAGCTTTTGACCCAATAATAACTGTAGTGAAAAAGGAATTACTGTGGAATTTTCGGCATATCATACGAGAAGTTCTACAGTTGGCGATAGGGCACACAGTTAACGATGGAAATTTTTTTACCGCTGACTATGGGTCTCATCCTGAGTCACTTAGAGCCCCATTTCAAAAACAGGATAAAAACACGCCTTACACCCCATAAGTCAGAAATAAAATAAATAAGATAATTAGTTTAGAGAAAATTGAGGAATTTTTTTGATCACAGCATTTCTTATAGGATTTGCGTGAACGGTCGCCAAGTAGATTTCGGCCAGAAAACTCTTCTAAGGAATGGATTTCGCCTGCTCATCGGAAATAACCATTTCTTTCGAGTCAACTGCCCCAAAGATGAGAACTACAGACCAGACTCAGCTTGCACTGGTTTCTTGGTGCCCACCTCTATGTCAACCTCTTCAATTGGGGGCTTGGATGGCGAGCTGAATTCTGGCTTTATAGACTATGACAAAGCATGGCTGGAAGCTAATTCAGATGAAAATGCTTTGAATGACTCCAATGGTGGCGTCAGCACCTCTTCAGCGGGCAATATTAGCACAGCTATGGACCAATACATTGAACAGATTGCAATCAAACATCAGGTAATTTTGGTTTTAAAGAAAGTTTTTTGAGTCAAGACTATCTGAACAGAACCGTGCATAGGCTATAAATTGTCTTTAGACAATTTTTGTATATTTTTTGAATTGGTGATTTTTATTATACCTATTTTAGGAAGACAAGCAAGCAGCTCTGGAAAAGCAATACGAAGAGTTTGAGCGATATATCCAAGGCTTGGCTCAAAGCCTCCAAACACCCTCCACTCCTATGACACCTGCTGGTGGTGGCTTGTTTGGCGGGTTGGCTGGGACGCCTAGCTGCCAGTTACCTCCAGTTTCTTTTCCTTTGAATCCAAGGCATGCGGATAAATCCAAGTTTTTCAAATGGGCTCAAAAGAGGTAAATAAGTCTACATAAATAGTTGAAAATCTACAACGAAATTACAGAGAAGACTTATTCAAGCAAAGTCTGAGCCGCCTAAAAACAGAGATCGTCAAAGCCAACGCTCTAGCTAGAGAAGCCAACCTAATTTCTGAAGAGTTGTGGTCAACCATTCAAAGAATAGGAGAGGCTTAGCCAAGTATGATGTGACTCTTCAGATTCCAGCCAGTAATCTACGGCCGTCCAAAATCAAGGTGATTTATCCATCACAATTAATAAAATTATAATGAAATAAAATAAAAAATAAAATTTTATTCGGTTAACTACATTTACAAAATTTTAGGCAGGTAACTCAGTTTGCGAGCCAGTCATCGTGGTCAAATGGCAAGGAATGTCGGGTTACCAACTGTGGACAGTTGACCACCTGGAGAACAAGCTTGTGGACATGCGTGAGCTGTACAACGAGAGACAGCTCAAAGACAGTTGTGCCATTGCATCCACTTCTTCCTCAGGCATTTGCTGCAGTGTTGAAGAAGGTGAGGATCTGGAAAAGGACGATTTGCTAGATGATAACAAGCAATCCTCCCTCGTCTTCGACAGCCTTTTTGAAAGCCAGGAAAAACACAGTTTGATTGGGGTGGCCAATGTGTTCCTAGAAGTACTATTCCACCAGCTTAGACTCGACTACCAAGTTCCCATAATCAGCCAACAAGGCGAGGTGTGTGGCAAGTTGCATGTGGAGGTCTACCGTCTTCCAGATTCTGTGAATGGAGAGTCGGATTCTTCAGAATCTTCTTCATCTTCCAATGACTCGTTTGAATCGGAAGCATCTTCTTCATCGACTACTTCGAGTGATAGCAATGCAAAACCTAATCAATGCTTTATGGGAAACACTATCAAATGCAGGGTAGGCTGGTTTTCCGACATTTTAAAGTTGATTGTTTTCTACTTTGAAATTTGCAACTGATTTTGTTTTTTATCAGGGTATTTTCAAAGTTTTCGTATAAAATTATAATTTTTTGCACTAAAATATAGGCACTTATTGGGTTGGGGGCGGGTTTTTCACTTATTTAAAAATAGTGTTAAAATGACTCCTAAGTAATTTTATATGCTTAAAACGATAAAAAAGTTATTTTCTGACATTTTTCCACACAAAAATGGATTTAAAAAAAAATTGACTAAAATTCGACTTTTTGCCTTGGTCCCCCAAGGCAATACAACCTGAAAGGGTACCTGGATACCACAAAAAGATGGAATTTGAACATAGTTTTGTTGACTGGGGCCTATGGCATAAAGAAACTCTGGTATGCATACATTTTTATGCATCCAGTGTCCCTTTCGAGTGATTTGTGTCTTAGGTATGTGGGTGTGCGCATCTCAACCCTAAGCAACCAAGCCCCTTGCGCCCCAAAGGGTGCGCAGGGGGCTTGAGATTTATAGATGCGCGCACGCGCTTACCTTAGACATAATTCCGAGCAGGACTCTTGATTAAAAATTCATAAAGAGACTCTTTTTGCCCAGCTCCAGTGACCAAAACGGGTAGAATACCTTAATACAAGGTAATTTGCCTTGGTCCCCCAAGACAAAAAGTCAAATTTTTTTTTCAAAAATACCATTTTCTGTGTGGAAAAATGTTAGAAAATAACTTTTTTATCGTTTTAAGCATATAAAAATCACTTAGGAGTTGTTTAAACACTATTTTCAAATAAGTGAAAAACCCGCCAGATCAGGTGGTATATTTCTCACATAGCCAATAAAAATATATAGGGTTGTCGAGCGCTCGAAATTTTCGAGTCGAGCGCTCGATTCGATATTCGAAATTCGAAATTTTCGAGTCGAGCGCTCGATTCGATATTCGAAATTCGAAATTTTCGAGTCGAGCGCTCGATTCGATATTCGAAATTCGAAATTTTCGAGTCGAGCGCTCGATTCGATATTCGAAATTCGAAATTTTCGAGTCGAGCGCTCGATTCGACATTCGAAATTCGAAATTTTCGAGCGCTCGATTCGAAATTCGAAAATTTTCGAGCGCTCGAAATTCGAAAGCATAATTCGAATTTTTTTCGAGCGCTCGAAATTCGAAAGCATAATTCGAATTTTTTTTTCGAGCGCTCGAAATTCGAAAGCATAATTCGAAATTTTTTTTCGAGCGCTCGATATTCGAAAGCATAATTCGAAATTTTTTTCGAGCGCTCGAAATTCGAAAGCATAATTCGAAATTTTTTTCGAGCGCTCGAAATTCGAAAGCATAATTCGAAATTTTTTTCGAGCGCTCGAAATTTGAAAGCATAATTCGAAATTTTTTTTCGAGCGCTCGATATTCGAAAGCATAATTCGAAATTTTTTTCGAGCGCTCGAAATTCGAAAGCCTAATTCGAAATTTTTTTTCGAGCGCTCGAAATTCGAAATTTCCGCTCGAAATTCGAAAATTTTCGAACTTTCGAGCGAAAAGTTCGAAATCGAGCGTTCGGTTCGACAACCCTAAAAATATACCTAAAACTTTAGGTACGCATCAAAAAAGCCATGAACTTGCCAGCCAACTTATCTCACTTTGTTTTCTGCCAATATTCTTTCTTCAATCTTACTGAAATGCTTGTGGTCGCCCCAAACATGGACTCTATAGACAACAAAAAAGAGGCTAAGCCGAATGCCAAGGCTACAACTAACTCTAACACATTCAAGTTTGACCATCAACAGGATTTCACGGTGCTGGTCACTGAAGAATTCCTAGAATACGTACAAGAGGACGCTCTCTCCATCGAAGTGTGGGGTCACCGGAGTGGTGGTGAAGATTTTGACTCACTTGAAGAGTCTTCAGTGCCCAAACAAGAAACTACCACCAAAAACATAAGTAATGGATTGCTTCCAGCTCTCACAGGACCTCAATTTGATGCCAATGGACGGCTGGTGAACAAGCACAATTTGAAGGAAGATTCCTTGTGTATGCCAAGAGACATAGCAGCACAGAAAAGAAAGAGTCTGCAAGAACGCTGGGCAGAAGTGACCAAGAGGATAGAAATGTGGGTTGAGATCAAGGAGATGAATGACAGTGGAGAGTATGTGAATGTTGATGTGACTGCTCAGTCAGGTGGGGCGGACAAATCAAGCAAGAATGGGTGCTCCACCGGAGGTGTTTATCAATTAAAACAGGTGGGTGTGAATTAAATTTCTTCACAGTTAACCCTCCATTTTACGCCACCCCCAAAACTTCGTCTACACCTAGAGTCTAACATTTTTTTAAACCCAGTTTCGAGTATCTAGCCGAGACTGATTTGTCAGCATAGTCAAATATATCTTGTGGTTCATGATTTTAGCGGTCATCAGGGTAAAATGGTGATCCTAACAATATTCTCGACTAACAAGGGAGGGGACCCTGACTGTGACCTGGGGAACTTCGATGACAATTATTTTTCTGCATATTCTTGTAGAGCTTGCCCAAGTTCCTGACAAATCTGGCTCCTCAGCTCTGAAGGTCCACAAAATGTGATAAAAAGATCACTCACAGTTCCAAAAACACCTCGATACACCTCCCCTATCATGGTTTTTCATAGCTGACCCTTGTGCCATAGGTCATTCCTAAAAAATTTTAAAGTTTCAGAGGTGGGGAGCTTAATTCACATTGGATTTGGGCACGCTCTACAAGAAAACGCGCATAAAAAAATTTATCGAAAAATCCCCAGGTCACAGTCAGGGTACCTCCCTTGTAAGCTGAAAAATCAGTTTCGACAAATTATTCTTTACTTAGGTGAAAAAGTGTCAGAATCTAGGCCGGGACGAACTTGAGGGGTGCCGTAAAATCGAGAGTTGACTGTATGTGAATCAGAATTTCTAAGATTCACTTATAACAAGCCAGTAGTATCAAGCAAATATATTTCAGGGTCAACAACGCCGTCTGACAGTTCGAGTTCGTGGAGTAGACTTTGAGCACTCAGGAGGCACCCTTCCTTTATCTTTTTCTGACATTCTCTCTGTAGGAATCGGTTCCATCGTTGTGAAAGAAGGTAACTCCATGATCACTTCTAATGGATATTCCAATCCCGACTACTACGGAGCTTCAAACTGGAACTTGAGTGGCGAGGAAAATCTTTGGTGCAACAGAACTGAGGCCAGTCGTCCACTGGACAGCTATCAAGAGGAAGACTTGGACAGAATCAGAGAGCAATGGTCAAGGGCGTTGGCTTGTAGACATCAGTACCTAGAAAGTCAAATAAATGAGGTGAGTATGCAATTTTTTATAAGATCGCCAGCATACAAGTGACTCTTTTTTGGATGAGCTTTGTTATTCATAATTTATCAGTGAGCTTTATGATTGTATTTAGTTGGCATTGAAAGGCAGCACCAAGAATGAGTTAGAAGTGGAAAGAGAGCAATCCTTAATCAACCAATGGGTGGAGTTGACTGAAGAACGCAACGCTGTTTCTCTGCCAAGCTCAAATTCATACATCCCTGGAGCTCCAGCTGATTGGTAACAAAATTTAAATTTTGCCAAGAAAACGGGTTATTCAGCCTTTTTTGTGATACTTTTTGCAATAATTTAAAATTTTCGAAAGTTGCCAAATAGCCTACATAAAAATTGGCGCCCGAAACGCCCAATTTCTAATTTATATATAATTTATAATTTATTTGCAACAGTAACAAAATTGGTTGCAGGCAACCACCGAGTGGGATCGAGTATCATGTTCCAGTTGTGTTCCTTGATTTGGACGGTAATTTTATTATCAACACCTTTGCAACCTGTCAATATCGACAAAATATTCAGCTGAAGAACTAGCAGCAGATGAAGCCATGGAAGACGAAGAGTGTGCTACATTTGGCTCTAAAATTGCTGGTCTAAACACCATGCTGCCTTACGAAAAATTCGAGCAAACGATTTTGCTTCCAGTGCTCGAGAAAGATTCTTTAGAGGTAATTTCTTGATCTAAAATCACCTAAAATTAATTACAACCGAAACAATGATAGATGAGTGCAACTTGCTCCTGGGACAGTTCCATTCACTTTTGCCATGCTCTGAATAGGCCATCCAATGCTGGGGAAATGGTCTTTGCCATTATCAATGTAAGCTTTTGCAACAAAAGTACAAAATAGTCAAACATTTTGGCCATTTTAGGCCACCTGTCGTCTGTCCTACCCATTCTCAATGGACTTGGTAATCAGAAAGAGGATATGCTTGAACATCTACAAAAAGCCAAGTTTCACTGACAGAATTATGAGAAGGATAGCTGGAATGGTAAGCTTGACCATTTTGTTTCCTTTTATCTATCTATCTGTACAATTTCAGGGCAATATCACTGGCACAGGGGTATTCTACGATGTGGTTGCCCACATTCCTAAGGTATTTTGACAATTCAGAAAGCGTTATCACTCAGCTAAATTTTCGGTTTTTCAGTCTTCGCTGGACATGGAAGACAGAGCCACTCTAGCTTTGATGGCTGTTCGGCACACCACTTGTTTGGAAGATGAGAATAGCAAACCTTTCACTTCTCTGTCCGGTGAACTAGTGGAACAGACTGAAAGTCTGGACTCAAAAACAGACATTCCTCCTGCAAATCAAACCACTATGGGCAATAATTGTTGGTCGTATGTGGAGGTTTACACCAAATCTATACAAGCTGTGGAGTGGATGTTGAAATTGGATAGGTTGAGACAGGAGAGTGCTATGCTAAACATGCTGTCCAGGTAGGCAATTCAACTGTTGTGAATAAATGACATAGTTAAAAATAGTCAAAACATAATTCTCAAATAGTCATGAGATAATACATCTCCAAACAAACTTTTTATTTTATTTTTGACTTTTTTGGCTGCAAAGTGTATATTTGTCCGGTCAAGCGAAAATACGACAATTGAATGTTTTTGACCAGATAATTATAGTCAACAAACAAGTAAATGTAGAATTTCTCGACTTATCGACTTATACTAAAAATGCTACAGTCAAAGGCGAGGGGAAGTAGCTACTTAGGCTTGAAAATTCGGCCTCAGTGGGACAGTGAGTGAACATTTTTTTGGCCCAAAATCGTGAGCAGGTTCGATCCCATCTGGTGGCATGCTATTTATTTTGGATTGTTTGACTAATTTTTCGGGGTAATTCGATTTTTAGAGCCAAATTGAGAATAAGTGATCCCAATTACTCCTAGAAATAGGCCAAACAAACCAAAATGAATAGCGTGCCACCACGTGAGATTGAGCTTGCGCACGATTTTGGGCCGCAAAACACAAACGCTTATCCACTGTGCCATCAAGGCCGAATTTTTCAAAAGAAGTTGATTTTTGCCCTCCTTTAACCATGGGCCTTATTCTGAGTTGGTGATTATCAGGAGTCATTTTAAGCCTTTGAAAACGGGACAAAAACACGCCTTACCCTCAAAAAGTCAGAAATTGAAAAAAGTTTGTTAGGAGGCATGATATATAAAATTTTCCGGATGACTACTTGATCACCCCAATTAAAAGCCATTAGTCTTTACATCAACCAAAAACTCTTTTTTCCTTGCAGGCAAGAACAAAGAGGACCCAGAGTCAGTCATTACAGTCAGCAAATGTCAAATCTTCGCATGAAAAGGACAATCTCACTTCCAAACACCAGTGCCAACGTATGCATTCAAAAACTACTTAACCTAAAATCTAATAAAATATTTTTAGATGGCATTGCCTCCAATTCCCCCAAGAATTCCAGTTACCGCAAATGCATCTGCTAAAGGAGGTCGTAGAAGCGGTTTTACCAGCACCGAAAGAGACCTGGAAAACGGCAATCAACTGTGTGTAAATGACCATAGATTGATGGAAGTGTCGGCCTCTTCATCTTCAGGCTATTCATCCATGGGTAAGTGGCTTGTTGTGCTGTTTTGCTTGTGGTGAGCTTGATAATTTCTTTGACGAAAGCTAGATTATTATTACTGAACTGTCTAATACTTCACGCACTCACTCACAAGAGTAGTTTTTTGCTTGAGCTTATTGTCTTTCTGGAAGACAAGTAGTAGCAATAGTTCTGTTTTAATTGCACTGGTTTGTCCAAGGAGGCCCTTATTCATCTTTTTTCATTGGTCTCTGATTGGGTTTTCAAAAAAACAAGGTTTATAAATTCTCTCCTTGGTTTAAATAATTACCCGGAACCCTAGCATTTAATTTTTTTGTCGCCATTATCTTATAAGAGCTAAAACAGAACAGCCTCTAAATGGAAAATCTTTCGCCTTTACAAATTTGAAAATTTTGGCAGGCGTTTGGTTCTTTTTGTGAAATTTTTTGAATTCGCGCCTTATTAAATTTTGATGATTTTTTCGCAGTTCTTTCCATAATTTCGCCTAAATTAAAAAAAAAATAAAAAAGATGCACCAAAGAGCCACAAAAATAAAAAATTCAACAGACGAGAATTTAAACAAAATAACAGAAAAAGAACCAAACGCCCCTACGCAATATAATTGAGGTTTGCACCATCAGAAGGAAGAAAATCGAGAAAAAATTTTTTTATGAAATTTTTATAAAACTTATCTTTTCACAGAAAGGCCTCAAAATTATTTCAAAGTCCAATTTCGCAAGTTAATTCAACTTTTGTTTAAGCAAATTCCACCAGTCGTCCAACGTCTTTGAACCTGATTAGCACAAAACGTCCCAGTTTCTTGCCAAGTACATGTTTATGTCAAACATATAATTTATGGTTGTAAATGTTGTCCTTGTGTGCCAAGTGTTTGTGCTACCTCTTGTCCAATAAACTGTCTATCCACAACTAACCCATGTATGCATGTTGTGTGAGCTTTTGTATGTGTGTTTAAAACACTGAAAGCTCCATACATTGGTATTTTTCAGTGAACAGTATGGTCAGCCCACTGTTTGACAATCGGTTGTCTGGAATAGATGAGGAACAGGTCGCTGAATGTCTGACCAAAGATGCGGTTATCAGATCCTCCACTGTGCCAGAGACTCTCCACCAAACCAACAACATCAAATTTCACGCTAAAATGGTAATTTCAAAGGGTTCACAGATGAAAAAACAAAAAATCAGGATTTTGAACAAAAAGATCTCCAAAATCAGATAATCCCTGATTTTTGGCGATCGAAAATCAGGATTGAATTGAAAAATCAGGAAATTCCTGATAAATCAGGACATCTGCGAACCCTGGGGTAGGGGGTACCCCCACTTCTTTCTTCTTCTTTAAAATTGTTTTTTTTTAATTATGAGAATTCGACTAGTGAGATGTTGATTAGAAACGTTGAGGATATTAATCTCCATTATTTCCGTTGAAAAATTCATTTGAAAAACTCAAAGGGCTGAGGCGAAAAATGAGCTTGCTTCTACGACAGGGCCTAAAATGGGCTAACCTGAAGAACATAATAAAAATAAACCCCGTACAAATGCAAAAAAGCGCTCAATCCTAAATTTCAGACACCACCTCACCTATACACTCCCTCAAACAGTGAAAGCCAAGATTCTCTAAACAACAACAGCAACGAGTTTTCTCTACCTGTGGATCTGATCTCCACCGATCTAAACTCTTCTGACGAGTCTAATCTGTCCTGCACCAACCATCTTTTCGAACAACACAATCCATTCAACCAATTTGAAGACACTGAACTGAGCACTCCCTCGCTCCTATACTCCAACCAGACCAGCAACCATCCAAAAGTTTCTTTGCCAACACTATATCCGCAACTGCAATGCTCAATTCCAACAACAACAACAATTGGTGGCTAGAACCAGTGATGTCAGCTATAGCAGCAACAAAGATGTAAAATTATTGACCAAAATTTGTCAGAGATCACCCAGAGCTTCTACTCCTTCAGCTTCTTCAACTGAAGAAATTTTAGAAAATTAATTAGTGCAATAAATTTTTCATGAAAAAATAAATTTTGGTTGAAACGGTGCTTATTGTAAACAGAGATTTATTGTGCTTTAAATTTATTTTAATAAATTTTTGAGATCCAAGATTACTAGATACACACAAAAAGTTGTCTATGTAATACTCCTCAAAACGAATTTTTTTTGTTTCGGACTGACTTCTGGGCTGTTAGTCATGTTTTTGTCCAAATGACTTAGACTTTTTATAATGACTCAGAATGACCACCTACTCATCCGGACTCAAAATAGGGCCCACCAAAAACACTGTAGAATTTTTCAAGTAATATACGAGAAATTCAACAGTTAATCATCTAGGTCTCATTCTGAGTCAAAATATGTGGAAAATATGTGGTCATTCTGAGTCATTTTGAAAAAACTAGTCAGCGGGACAAAGACATGATTTTCCCAGCAAAATCAGAAAAAAAGAAGGAAGTTCATTGAGAGGTGTATTATAACTGTGACATATCCTGGGAAGCTAATGTTTAGAACTAAAATGCGTTCGAAAAAATATTCCAAACATATGGTTTGTAGGCCTTTTGTTCCTTTTTTAAACAGTATATAAAGTTTTTTGAAATATATTAGAATAGTCATTATTTGGTTTCAAACAACTGTGAGGTCATTTGAATATTTGACGAGCGTTTTTATCACTTCAACTGATCAAAATTTTAATTCAGGCTTAAGCGCTTTCACAACACCTAATCAGCATGTTGTAGCGCAGTTCAAGAGCTACGGACTTATTTACAGAAAGATTTTTAAAAATCTAAGTATTGAAATATGGCCTCATGAAAATAATACTTTTTCTTTAAAAAACGACCCTAATTCAAAAAGTTAGAAAAACTTAGACTTTATTTTTTTTGAAGAAAATGATTATTTCAAAGAAGCCACAATCACTGTCAAATTTCAAATTCCGTTCAAGACAACAATCATTTAAAATTAAAAAAATTTAAATTTAAATAATTTTTGTCTCGAAAGGAATTTGAAATTTGACAGGGGTGTGAGAATCAAATGGCAGTTTCTCAAGTAAATCGATCATGCTGAACACGAATCCGGTTTCAGAAGTTCAGGTTTATGCAGCATAATCGAAGATTTAGGTCAAGATGCTTTTTGAATATAGTTTTGAACGTTTCTTTAACACTCGAAAAGCCTTGTTTTAGATTATTTTAAAGGAGGGTACATCTCTTGTGGATACATCTCCCGCATGGAAATCGTTTTAATTCAAATTCAAACACATTTGTAGGTTTCTGGTTTGAATTCCTCTGGCCGCACACTTTATTTTTTTCATATTTTTTTGATGATTGAGTTAAACACCGTGTGTCCTAAGGCTGAAAATTATCCATTTATTGAATGGTATCATTTCTAGGATTGATTTGTTGTCATTAACAGCCTTAATTTTACGATTTAATGCATATCATCTTTTAAATAAACGATTCTTACCTAGGTTTGGCTCTAACTTAGCTCAAGTAATCGTGTATCTCCGTGCTTAAGTCTTTGTTGTGCTCTCACGAGCCTTAGGATAATTTCGATACCAAACTCGAAAATAAAATGTTTAAAAAATAGATTTGGGCTTTGAATAAGCTTATTCAAACATGTTTGAATTTTAATTTAAACGATTTCCATGCGGGACTAGATACGGACAAGAGATGTACCCTCCCTTTAAAGCATTATCTGGTGCAGTTTTTCCTGCTCTGTCGAACAGTATGAACCGTTAACTGAAAAACGGCGTTTTCACACTTTTTCGTACATATTTTTGAATGATCAAAGTTTTTCGAAAAAACTCAATATTTTTTCTAAGTTAACATTTTTTCGTTCGATTGTCATAAATAAATTAACGATATGTCATTCAAAAGCCCAGCTTTTCTTTGCACATTAACCTGTTTAAAAATTGTCATTCTCTAGCTCCTTGAAGTTTCTCAGGCGAAAATCGTGACTTGGTTGTTTCAGAGTGGCCGATGATCACAATAGAGTTACTTTTCAATTTTTTCCCCATTGTGTTTAGTGTCAAATTCTGCACAAGAATATACCTTCAGGGCGCATGGTCTTTGCCGTGTTAAAGAAAATGATTATTTTTTGATTAATGATTGATTTCCTCACTACTTTTGAGTACTACTCATAACTTTGTCACTTCTGAACTTGTTAACGGCATCACCTGCCAACCAACACAACTCGAGAAAATACATTTAGTAGAAATGCGTTGATTTGTCTAACTCATTTCTTTTGACATTTCCCACTTTCATGTGAATCAATGATAAATGTGATAACATGCTTTCCACATATTTTCAAATAGATGCAAGCCTCAAAAGCGATTAAACTGCTCAAACTGATCTATGCTACATACCCACAAAACATCTAACCAGCTCTAGCACAGTCTATCTTAATAGGTTTTTAAAAAACTTGCTTAAAAGCTCAGATTTGGACTGCAAAACTACATTTTCAAATAATTTCTCACCGTCTTCTTTTTTTTTAAATTTATTCCAATGAAGTTTTCACCATTTAGTCTTATTTTGCTTGCTCTAGTAATCACAGAATTTGCACAAGGTAAATTGCGTTTATTCTAAGATATTCTACTTTTCCTTCAAATAGTGTACCAGTGACGAAAAGGCAAAAAGTGACGAAATTTTTGACTCTTTACCTTGGGGACCAAGGTAACTTAACCTAAAAGGCTACTTGGATAGTCAAAATGTGGTGGTTATGAGGTGTTCTACTATGTTTTCCCGACTTGAGCTTGGCAAAAACACTCTAAATGCATTTTATGATCAAGGGTCTTGCTCGGAATTATGTCTAAGGTAAGTGAGTGCGCGTATCTCTAACCAACCAAGCCCCCTGCGCCCACTTCGGGGCAAAGGGGCTTGGTTGCTGGGAGTTGAGATCAGTGTTGGGACCTCGTACTTGGCTCGTACTTGATACTTTGTATTTTTTTCGAGAAGTTATTCTTGTTTCTGACATTTTTTTAACTAGATGGCTTCAGAGCATCCCCAGCTACATTTTTACAAAAATCTACTTGTGTCGAGCTTATAAAACCTCATAAATTCGTATTTTAAATGCAAGTACGAGCTCAAGTACGAGTGCTCGTACCTGAGCTCGTACTTGCATTTAAAATACGAATTTATGAGGTTTTATAAGCTCGACACAAGTAGATTTTTTGTAAAAATGTAGCTGTGGATGTTATGAGGCCATCTAGTTTAAAACTTTTGTGAAAAAAGAGAATTTTTTCGAACGGAAAATACAAAGAATTAAGTACGTTCCAAGTACGAGGTCCCAACACTGGTTGAGATGCGCACACCCACATACCTTAAAAACAAATTACTCGATAGTGACTCTGGATACATAAACCAGTTAGAAGTTTCTTTATGCGGTTAACCGTTAGCGGTTCAAATACCCTCTTTTTTGGTCTTTCAGTCTTGAATCTTAAAAAATGGATTCTTCAACCATAGGGTGTACCATGGTTTTATAAATTTTCGGTGAAAAATTGTTATTCAAAAATGCTCGACCGGGCCTTAAAAACACCTTTCATGCACGTTTCAAAGTCTAAAACGTCGAAAAAAAAAACAATTTAGTGCGTTTTTGAGCTAGGCGGTATAGTGTACTTTAGCCTTTTTTAAATCAAAAGTCATGCTTACTTTTCACTTGAGTACAGTCTTTCTTTGATATAAAAACCCATAACTAATTAGTGACCTTTATTTGTCCCTTGTCTCCCAAATACAGCCCATTCCCTTTAATTTTTTTGGCGCCAATTTAAAATTTTTGAATTTTGGTGAATTTTTACCTTGGGGGATCAAGGAAAACCATAAAATTCTCTGAAATCTCTTTCCGACACTTTTTTCGTCATATTCTGTGTGAAAAACAGGTCAAAGCAGCCTAAATTTGGCGCTATCCTTCAATGGGGTGTTCTGCATTGGTCCCCCCTGTTTTTTTTTGTGATTTTTTAGGCTTAGGCAAGGGTTGGCGAGCGTATGTTAGGACGGACTCAAACGTATTTTAGACTCATGATTATGTTCGTCCTAACATACGCTGGCCTACTTCTGCCTGAGCATTAGCCTAAAATAATTCAAATTCCCAAAATAATTGGTTTTTGAGAGTTTACTAAAGGGGGAGTAAACTTTTTAAGAAAAACCGATTGAGCGGATCAGATTTCGGTTCCGATGGGCTTAACTCCATCCTGAACCACCAAAAACCACCAAAAACCTGGAATTCTGAGCGATTAAGCCCATCGGACCCGAAATATGATCCGCCCACTCGATTTTTCTTAAAAAATTTACTCCCCTTTAGTAAACCCCCAAAAAACCAATTATTTTGCCTTTTAGCCATTCCGGAGTGGGTCCTGAGCAGTCATGTATAAATATCCGCTCTGGCTCCGAGCAGGAGCAGAGCCGGAGCAAATTTTTTTAAGTCGAGAGCCCGGAGCAAGAGCCGGAGCAAAATTTTTCAAATGAAGATCTCGGAGCCAAATCCGGAGCAGATTTGTTCAAATGGGAGCTCGGAGTCAGATTCAGAGCAAATTTCAGAGCAAATTTGGGGCTACTATTTGGTGCTAAAACTTTAAAAAATTTATAAAATTAAAATCTGAAAGCTAGCCTTAATATGCTGGCGATCAAATTTGTGGGCGACCGAATTTGTGGGCGATCAATATCTGGCGATGAAACGGCCTGCACCCCCCTGTCATATCTATTTGGTTCCCGGCAAGCTTGGTTCCAGGCAAATTTTGTCCGGGCAAATTATGTCCGGCCAAATTTTGGTCCGGGAAAATTATGGCGCTGGCAAATTCTGCCCATTTTCAGGCCCGGGCAAATTCGGTCCTGGCAAATTTTGGCGCGGGCAAATTTTATAACATACCGTTTTGAGACAGGAGTTCCAAAAGTCACGCATGGGAGTCGGAGTGTTAATACCTCATTAGATACTAGAGATTCAGGGCCACACGCTGATATAAAATGAACATTTTACGATCAGAAAAACACTGAGGAAAAGTTGTTTGTACGATTAGCGCCAAAAGAAGCTTTAAGAGTCAAACAAGAAGTCTTTTGACGCCAAAAAAAAGTTTTGCTCCAAAAAATCAGTTATGCGTAATCTGTGCGCCGGTAATGTGTGCGCCATATGTATGATAACGATAGCTACCTAAGATGGTATCCTGAATACGTGTAAATACGTTCCTAACAGGTATGCACATCCAGATAGATGATTATCGATAATACCTTGGTAAAAATACCTTGGCGTTATGTATATATCTTCTCAACACATATCACAGTGTTTCAAAATACAAAAATCTATTTGGTTCATTTCCAGACAAAAACGCCAAGATTTTTGAAAGAGTCTTTTCCAAAATTTATTGGTTTCTTTCTTTTTTGCCTTTTCCATGTAATTTTTTTAGCAAAAAAGCTATTTTAACAAAATTACGACACATTGACCGTCTCTAACACATATCACACCGAACCCAATAGCGTTACATCTTCAAATCCTGCTATAAGTTACCTTCTCTGCATGGTCAGTATCAAATGAAAGCAATCATCACAAAAAAATCTAAAATCTACATTTTCATCAAAACACCTTACTTCGCCATCATATAACACATTCCGTACATATAAATATTTTTTGACTAACCAATAAACAGCAACTCTCATACGATGAATGCAAAGAAAACCCGAAAATGAATTAACTGGCCAACAACTTTATTCATACCTTTTCTCAAAGGCACATAAATTTACAACGATCATCAACAACAACAAACAAAACACTTGATATATGGTAATAAAATAGTATGACTCGACCTCTCATAGCCGAATTCAAAGACCTTTCTGCTTCTGGGCAAGACGCTTATCACGCTCCTCAGCAATGTGCAACTTGATACTTTGTCGGCTGGAAGAGAAACCAATGCACCAGCCTCTCCTATAACGACGCTCTTTATAACGACGCTCTTTATAACGACTCGCTCTTTATAACGACTCGCTCTTTATAACGATCCGGAAAAACGAACTATTTGTCCTGAGCTAAGTCAATCTAGTCAAAACGACGCTCTTTATAACGACGCTCTCTATAACGACTTGGTTTAGCCGGTCCCTTGAGAGTCGTTATAGAGAGCTTCAACTGTATATCAGTCTGTGTTGAAAATTCACTCATAAATTAAATTCAAATTTTCAATGCACACAAACAAAATTTAATTCAAAAACATTATGGACAAAATTAGAGTGGTCCGCGCGAATTTGAATTCCAGAAATTGCTGTGCTTATCAAGTTTCATGGTCCTTTAAAGGGGCTTATCAGCGCGTTACACGGCAAATTAAACCGAGGACCAGCAATTAAAAAAAATCGTCCCTGTTTTCACTGGTTTCGTGTTAAATGAGATATTGATGACCTTATCATACTTTTAAAAAGTAGGCAGAAAACTACAATCAGCTCAAGTGAAACGCTTACAGTGAAACGCTCAAGAGGAGAACGGATTTCAAGTTTTCTCTATTGTTTTTTTCTCACTTTTTCAAAGCTTGGTAGAAAATGTTAAATGAAAAATATCAGTAATCAAAAAAAATGTGAAAAATCATAGGGGACCCTTTTGAAAAAAAGGTAACTTAAGTAAAATAAAAATATCTTTAGTGAAATAAAAAATGAGTTTGGAAAATTTTTGTTTTCAGAGGCATATGTGTTGGCATATTCTTTCTTGGAAAACCCTGTTATAGATCTATTTTTGCCTTTATACTCACCCATGTATATGTCCTTAAAAACCATTATCTAGATTATTTTGGCCGATATCAGATATAAAATTTAGTGTTGTGTCTGTGTCTTGAGCTGTGTCTGCGTTTTTTTCAGAAAGACTCTTGTTTTATTTTTGTGCTGATTTTTGCTTTTCTTGTAAATTTTGAATTTTTCTACAATTATTGACCGAACATCATAGATATAAACGGAAATAGGACATGTCTTGAGTAGCTTCAGTGTAATTTTGTCAAATTAGAAAATTTTGGGCCAGGATACTATTTACTTTACACTATACCGCCTAGCTCAAAAACGCCTAAAATCGTGTTTTTTTGACGTTTTAGCTTCTGAAACGTGCAGAGAAGGTGTTTTTAGTGTCCGGCCTTGCATTTTTGAAAAAAAATTTTCCAAATTGCTATTGCCGAAAATCAATACAGCCATTATTTTCCTATGTTTAGTATCTTTAGAATGTTAATCTTTAATGGCTCATTTATAAACGTTGTCGTCGTCGTTGTCGTTGGAATATTTTTTTATAAAACCGTTTTTTTGCCAACGACGACGACAACGACGACCTATTTATAAAAAGTCCAACGACAACGCCAACGACAACGAAATATTTGTACTAGCTTCAATTTAGACTTATTTTTATTTATTTGCAATTTTGGGAGGAGAAGATTGAGCCATTTCAAATTGGCCACATTCAAATTGGGCTAATTCAAATTAGGCGAAGACTTTGAGTAATTCAGCACGCGTACCAGGTCAATATTTTTTATTAGAGTTTATTTCGGTATGTCCAAATTTAATTTTCAAATTGTGTCTTAACCACATCAATTGACTTGATCCATCCTAACCCCAGTTCCTGGGTAGACACCTCCTGATCAGGTGGGTGTCCACACGGATGGCCTAAAAATGGGGGTAAAAAAGATTACACCTAGGGTAACTCGAACCAGCAACCTCAGTGACGTGTCTATGGAGCTCTACAGCAACGCCTCCCCAATTTAGCCGAAGTGGTCACAAACCAAGAGGCCGTCCACTTGGATCGATTTTTTTTAAGTTTTCGGGTTTCGAAACAATTTTTCTGCACTAAATCGAGCATGCTGAAGATGGTTTGACGATGGTAAAATCACGTTTTATCGAGAAATTTTCGAGCTATTGCCAATCCTTGATTTATCAAAATCAATCGTTAGCAATAATTCAAAAATTTCTGGATAAAACGTTTTACCATCGTCAAACCATCTTTAGCATGCTCGATTCAGTGCAGAAAAGTGCAGGTTTCAGTGCAGGTTTTTCCATGCATGTGCTATCCCTATGTATTTTCCATCTGTTATATTGATCCAACAAGCTTGTTCTCTTGCACTCTATCTGCTCTAGGCACCTTTTAATGACTGGCTAGAAAATAATAGTTACAGCCTTTGTCTATTCTGCGCATTATTACCTATTAAGTTTACTTATTTAGAATGTATATGGGCGGTACTTGTTCGAATTTATGCACCACCTTCGAAATTATATTACATCTACCAGTGTAATATCCAAAATGCAGCACGTAACCAGGGCTATCTATTGTGGACATATTTTGAGGAGAGTGATTTTAAATTTACAGATTTTTTTGATTTTCTCATTACCACCCATAAATACTCTAAATAAAAGGTATGTTCAGGTGGTCCAAAATCAGCCACTTTCAAACACTCGAAAAGTGTCAAGAAGGAAACGTTTTGACTTGAATCTTTTTCCTATCGTGTTTTACATGACATTCGGCATCGGAAGCATCACTTGGTATTCTTGGTATTCAGGCATGACAGTGTAAAAATAAGTGTAATAAATGCTATGGGCGGGTATAAAACAAGCCTAAAGTTGGGTGTTCACTTCTTTAAACACGTTTTGAACATTTTTAAACTTTTAAATACGCTATCTCAAGCTCAAACAAACACATAGTCATTTAATAAACTATGCGAAAACCAATAAATAATTTTTAAAATTGTTTAAGCAGAAAAAAATAAAGTAATAATAGCCTGAATAGGTGACTTTTACAACGATTTTTCTAACCAGCCCATTCAAAGGTGTCTAGAGCAGATAAAATGGATGAGAACAAGCTTGCTGGATCAATATAATAAATGACAATTACGTTGTCATCAAAAAAATGTGAGCAGGCTTGCCAGCAGGGTGGCCATAATGCCCCTTTAGGGGCAAATGCCCCTTTTTGAAATTTTTGCCCCCTTTTTATTTGACAAAAAGGGGCATTAAATTAAAAAATAAGTTGTAAAATAAAATAAAACATTTTACTCGAACGAGAGATTTTACTTGTTGTGCTTGCCACTTTTTTGAGCGAGAAATATGATTGGTTTGAATGATTTTGATTTACTGTTAAGGGAAGATGAGCAACGAGCATGAATAGGTGAGCCAGGACAGCGAATAGGTGAGCCAGAAAAGTGGCTAGGTGGGCAAGAAGTGTATGCAGGTGTACCAGAATAGTCAGCAAGTGTGCCAGAAGCGCAGGTAGTGATGCCCTGAGAATAGGTAGGTCGGCCATGAGAGTGACTAGGGGTACCATGTAAGTGAGAGGCATACTCAGGCAGGAGAGTGAGAAGGAAGTTCCGAAAGTGGGTAGTTCAGCCAGGAGAGTAGGTAGGTGAGAAGAGAATTTAGCAGCTTGATTAATAAATTTAATTAGCAACTTGACCAAGGTTGCTTTACAATGCCAGATCGGACGACTTAGCCGACTCTCATGAAGCCATAACCTATTATTAGTACAGTCAAGTCTCGATACAGTATACCCTAGATATAGTGTATATTTTCCGATCCCCGCGAGCTACACTGTATCGAAAGAAGACTGTAACTGTTGATTCGCCTCATCTAATTCACAGAATTTAAATTTTAGATGCAAATAAAAAAATTTAAAAACGTTTTCCGCATTTCCGGCTGTCCCCGCCAATTCAAAAACTCCAAATTGTCATTTTCATCAACGGCGATGGTCCTTCAATTTTTTTTAAATCTAGTTGTCTATCTGAATTCTGTTTTGGTCAGCTTGAGAAAAAATAAATTCCATTTTCTTGTACAGCTCAATCAGGGGTAAAAAGACTAGTCTACAACATTTTCTCAATAATGGCTATCTAATGGGAAAACAGCTGTATTTTCCCGTTAGATTAAGGTTGCCAAAAAATCGATGTAGTAATGTTTAGAAAACTTATGGGTTTAAGTTTTTTTCGACAGGTTTTCTTGGCAGATTCGTGTCCAGCATGCTTGATTTGCTTTTAAAAGCCCTTATCCTCTAAAATCACAGTCATATTTCAAAACAAAAAGTGATTTTGAACGACTCGGGGCAATAAAACTGTATTCAATCCACACCCGATTTAAGGATAGAAGTTCGTTCGCACATAGGGTTTTTCCATTCTCTTAATTTTTGTGTTTATCCTACTAACTTTTTCAAACTTTTGTGTAGCCCAGAATCTCAGCTTTCTATCCAGCTATCAATCACCATTCAATGACTTTGAAAATATAGATATCTAGAGATTCTGAAAAATGAATGATTTTTTAAAAAATATCTTAATCTGTATATTTGAGTCATAATCTGAAATAATGCAATGGAGAATCTCTCCATTGGAGATTAATAGCTTGATAAAAAGCTGAGATACTGGGCGACACAAAATTTGAAATTTTTTGTGAAATAAGCGCAAAAATTAAGAAAAGGAGTTAATTTAAAATTTGGGGACATTTTTCAGCAATTCGAGACAAAATTAGGGTTGTGAAAATGCTCGAGCAGATTGATTTCGAGCATATGTTCGAGCATTTGCATATTTTTCGAGCATATGCTAGCATATTGCTTACCGTATTCTCTCTAATAGGCCGACACCCTCTAATAAACCGACAACCCCTACTTGAGGGACCGTATCTCAGTCCGAAGAAAAAAATTACATCGCTGTTTATTGCGTTTTCTTAGTTCCACGAGCTCTATCGATTCCGCTTTCGATTTTGGATTTTCACCCGAAAATGTCGAGTTCGACCCAAATTTTCACGATTTTTGAAGGGTTGAAAAATAACCGACATGTCGCCTATTAGAGAGAATACGGTATATCAGGTGGCCATCAACTTTGGCTGTATATTGACTGTAAAGTTAACTGTACAGTTAAACTTGGACTCTACATCGAGGTTCGACTGTATGGAAAGTAGTACAAGCACCAAGTCCTTTGATAACCCATCAGCTTGAGAGAATAAACACAATCCTTGCAGAGCTGCTGGTGAGATGATCAACAGAGCAATGAGAGCATATCAAAGCCGCCTCAAATACTGCCTAGAAGTGAACGGAAGATCAGTTGAGCAGGAATATGAGTGAAAAGAGTTGTTTATTTTGACTGTTGTCACAAAGTGGTGTTCAAATAAATTTTTTGTCAATGTTTGGTACGGTTCGGTTGCCTAGAGTCTCAGCTTTCTTTAAAATAAAAAAATTACCGTATTTCTTCTAATAAGCGCCCCGGGGCGCTTATTTTTCAAACCCCAAAATCGGAAAATTTGGAATTCGAAATTTTTGTGTGCTCAACCGAAATCTAAAAAGTGGAATCGGTAGAGCTCGTGGAGTTAAGAAAACGTATCGAACAGCTTTGCAAAATATTGCTTCTACACTGAGATCCAGACCCTCAAAGGCGAGGGGGCTCTTATTAGAGCGGGGGCGCTTATTAGAGGAAATACGGTACGTCAAAATCATGAAAAAAAGTCATGGCCAAAACAAATACGTGCGAAAAAATTGGCGCACCCTGTATATAGGATTTTAAGCTGAAGACCCAAACTCACTATTTTGTGAATTTCGCGACGAGAAAAAAAGACGCTTTGTCTGATATGTCAAGAGTGCTGAGGTCATTAAGAGTGAACGTATTATTCTCAGATCTCGTGGATATAAAACCCTTTTGGAGCTTTTGATTTTTAAAGCATGTGAGAAATTGACTGAAATGAAAATAGGAACGAAAAATAAATTAAAGAAAGCCACGGAAATATTAGCGGAAAACGATTCGAGAAGTGCTACGAGTAAAAGAAGTGGAAATAAGACCTAAAAGGGAATTAAAATTCCGCAGAAATATCAGCGGAAAACGCCACTCGCACCCGGAAATTAGTGTTTGGAAATTAATCGAAAAATGCTGCGGAAAAAAAAAACCGCCCGTAGGACGGGCTAACACTAGTGGTTACTAAATTTAATGTATTATCTTGTCTTATCTTTAGATTTAGTGTTGTTCTCCCGTGAGTTAAAAACTTCAGACATTATTTGAAAATTGGTTTGTCTTACCTCGCATTTTTGTGGCAAATGCAATACTTCCAAGACAAAAGTTTGATCGTTTGTTAAGGAGTAGTGTGTGTGTATAGTGATGAAATCACATGTGTTCAATGAACTCTTCTTACCATTAAAAACTGTTTTTTGTTGCCATTTTCACACCTCTAAAATTTTCTGTTAACAGTAGACTTATTGTTTTTTTCCAGACCTTATCTGCCGTGAGCAAAAAACTTCCACTACAAACTTAGCTGGTATGTCTTCTCACATTCAGTGAATAAGGGATAAGCTGACGTAGTTTTTTTTCTAGTAGAGTAAACCCAAGCTTTCTCTTCATCTGCCCTAAAGATACAGTCAAGAGTCAACAGTCTATATATCTCCCCACATATATCTCCCAGCATATATCTCTCCAGCATATATCTCCCCAACATATATCTAGTTTCGCAATTCTGAGGTGGTTCAGGTAGATGGTGATGTCTGGGGATAAATGGATGTGCGTGGCGAATTCAGCGAAACTCAGAAGTACGCCATAAAATTGCATTTTACTAGGGATTATCGAGTGGAACTGAGGTAAGATATAGAAAAAAAAATTAAATTTATATGAGTTGCTCGTAAGAGAAAAAGATTAATTAGAAAAATTTGCGCAGAACCCGCGCCTTCTGGATAATACTACACGAACACTACATGAGCACCACTACCTAGCTAATTCCACCTGGATAGGTGCCTCTAGCCCTACTTGAGTACCATTAGGGTACCACTGCCTAAATCATACAACCTGAGCATCACTAACTGGGTACCACTACCTAAGGACCTCCACTTAGGGTCCACAGTCTGGCTACTACCATCACAGATAGTAGTAACACTACTTGGGTAGCCCTGCCTGACTAGCACCACCTGGACACGATCTACAACCTTACAGTAGTGTTGTAAGACAACTATAAGTTAAATAAATGTGTAAAATTAGGATTTGGGGAGATATACGCAGGGAGATATATGCTGGGGAGATATATGTGGGAGATATATACCCACAACCGTTATTCTTGGCAATCACACAGGAAAAGTGAAGAAGCTAAGGAGATCGCTTCCTTCAGATTGATCATCGATGCTGACCTTTGGTGCGGAAGACTACGCTTCTGACGGAATGTTTTTAACTCAGTACCGGGTTTTTTCAAGTCCCTCTTACCAAAGGTCATGGTCTCTTTGAGAGTTACTAGTTCTAATTTTTTTCTAATCATAGACGACAAATAGCGACAAATGACAAATAGAACATTGCTGACAACCGCCAGACGCAAGATTTTGAGATTACATCTGTTTTTGTATCCTCTACACCACTCAGCACACATTTTTTTATTTATTCACACAAAATAAATTATTTTCTATCTATTCTTTTATATCAATTCACATTCAAAAAATAGTGCAAAATCAGGGCTGCCATCTCAAAATTAAAAAAAAAGTTCATTTTGCGAAAAAAAGTACATTTCAGTCATTTTTCGTCAAAAAGTGCCATTTTATCCAGTGCTTATTGAGTTTTGAGCGTCAAAATAAAGATTTTGACGTTAAATCTCAAAATTTCTAAAGATTTAAGATGTCAAATAAAGTACAAATCTTTCAATAAAGCACAGATGGCATCCCTGTGTTAAATGACTAAGGGCCTGCTTAAAATGGGATGTCGATGTGTATGTCGAAGTAAAAGTGGAGTCTAGATATCGCGTTTTTCATGGAAAATGCCAAATCTGATATAGATGACCAAAATCTACTTTTTGATTTTAGGTCAAGGCATCTTTATTAGATTTGACATTTTTCCATGAAAAGCGTAAGGTCTAGACACAACTTTCACTTCGACATACACATCGACAATCATTGTAAGCAAGCTCTAAGAGAAAGCTCCACATTAAAGAGGGATGAATCATGATGCGAATATTTCGAACTTTCAGGTTCAAATCTCCCTGGATGCACACCATATTTTTCACTCCATTTTTTATGTTTTATATACAATTTTGGTGTCAAAAGGATTCTTAGGCTTTTAGCAATGCAACAAGACCACCAGCGTACGGTTAAAATACTGTCCCAGCTAAGTTGTAGGCTGAAAAACTACCTGAAACATACTTTTTGCCTGAAAATCCACTATTTTTGAAAGTCGGTATAGGCTATTGAACAAAAAAAGCTTGAGTCGAAATGATAAGTGCAAGTTTAGTTACGGAAAGTTCAATCAAGCAAATTGTTCGAAAAATTTAAAAAAATTTGAATTCACGCCAAAATATGAATTTCTTTTGAATAGGAATTAAAGATAAGTAGTGTTTCTAGGGCAACTTTGTGTCCTGAAACCGTGGTGCGCAGAACAGATAAATTTATCTGAAGCGATAATTTTATCTACCAGATAAAATTTAAATTATTTTTATAAATTTTTTATAAATTATAAAACCATTATAAAACCGATAAATTATATTAACCGATAAATTATAAAACCGATAAAATTTTATCTGGCAGATAAAATTTATCTGATAGATAAATTTATCGGTTCAGATAAATTTATCTGTTCTACGCACCACGCCTGAAACATATTTGAAACAAACTTTTTAAAAATGCTGACAAAATTTTGACATTTCCAGCAATTAAAGTTAAAATTGGCGCAAGACTTGCATTCCCCATTTTGAAGCAAATATTTGGGGTTCGCCCATTTCCCGCCCGAGCCATTTCACGCCCTAGGACATTTCATGCCCGCCATTTCGCGCCCTAGGACAATGGTGTCTGACCTGAGGTTACAGGTTCAAATCCTGATCGTGGCAGAATCTCTTTTTCTTAAATAATAGTCATAAAATAGTTTCTATAGTATCAGCAAGCCTTGAGTGAATGAGAAAACCACTTGGAACCTCGCTTGACAATGCTAAAACAGCGATTGACTTGCAGGAGCCCAGTTCTAAAGTAGTTTCGTACCGCGCTCAGGTTCTTGTACTTAGGTAGAGGTACTCAGTTGAGAGTTTTTCGGTAGCAGTACTTAGGTAGTGGAATCCAACATTTTTCTCTACTTGACATATATCTAATGCAACTAAACTAAATGGGTATCCACTCGGATCATGTGGTGGCCATCTGGTGAAATTTTTTTCCGTCATCAAATCAATGATCAATCAATCAAATCAAGCATCACAAGTAAAAAAATCGTCTTATTGTTGTCGAAAGCCAATCCTCCTTTGTTGTTTCGAATCAAAAATAAAATGTTTCCTGTTTTGTCAGTATCTTAATTGTGGTGGAACGAAATGGTGTGAATGCGTGTGTAAGTAGTGCAAGTACTGACACGGACGAAATTTCGTCGCGTCCAAAATTTCTGGTCCGACTTCAATTTTCACGGTAACACGCTGGCATACATCTTAAAAACCGGATTTTTCCACTTTATAGAAAAGAAAACTCGAAAAAATACCC
Source organism: Ditylenchus dipsaci (assembly GCA_004194705.1). Taxonomy (NCBI): domain Eukaryota; kingdom Metazoa; phylum Nematoda; class Chromadorea; order Rhabditida; family Anguinidae; genus Ditylenchus; species Ditylenchus dipsaci. The sequence goes on from SADC01000389.1 coordinate 71,323, forward strand.
TTATCGTTTTATCGCAAAAATAAGGAAAAGAAACTGCTAGATACAAGAATTACAGTATGGTCACTAGCCAAAATATGGTCACCTGCAAGACATCATCCCTAAAAAATCCTTGAGAACCTGCATTTAAGTGCTGGGAAAAAAACCGGAAACTTTCAGGAAAAAATTCTACCACCATTAGGATTTGAACCTGTCGGACACCATGTGTCCTAGGGCGCGAAATAAGCAGGCGTGAAATGGGGCGGGCGCGAAATGTCCTAGGCGCAAAATGGCTCGGGCGGAAAATGTCCTATACCCAAATAGTTAGTATAGAAAATGATTTTTAGGCATTTTCTTGTGCTGAAACAAATTGAAAAAAACATTTTTTATTACATACAAGATACCTGTTTCGGTTAGATATTCCTGAATTTAGGTATGAGACTCCTAACTGCCCGGCTGGGTTGAATATCTTGAAAGTTCGTATAGCATCTAAGGTTGCCGAATTCAGGAGAATATTTAAAAAGATATTCTTTTTTGAGGAACATTCTCGATAATATTCTTGCATAATTTTTTAAAGGACCATACTTAATGATGACAATGGGAATTTGGAAAATTCGACCCTAGTATAGAATACTCCTCCCCCCCCCCCCCCCAATTTTTTTTTTCAAATTCATCTTCTAACCACTCCTAAGTAATTTTTATTAGTGATGGAAGCGGGACGGGACGGTCCGAAAGTCCCGTCCCGCCGAAGAAAATTCAGGCAAAAGTCCCGTCCCGGTGTTTCCGAAATTTTGAAACAAAAGTCCCGGTCCCGGTCCCGAAAATTTGAAAAAATTCGGGACTTTTATTTAATTTTCCTACAACAGAATTTTTGCGGTTTTTGTTTTTCTCCTGTCTATTTTTGTCGTTTTTAGATCTCATATGATTATTACACTCTTGTTTGTGCCTGAGTTTGTTTCTTATCGAACTAAAAAAGAGAGTTTAAAGTAAACTCTTTACAAATGGTTCAAGAGTGAACTGTTTACACTTAGTTCTAAGTAAACTTTCGATTTTAATCAATTTATATTAATTATTGATTTAATCATGCAGCCGGCCGTTCAATTTTCAGACACCCAAAATCCGAAAAAACTGGAGATCAATTTTAAAATTTTTGAGCACTTAACTATAAACATAAAACGAGATCAGTAGAGCTCGTTGGACTAAGAAAATACAAAAACAGCGATGTAAAGTATTCGCTCTATGCTGACATATATAGTAGAGGTGTGCATTTCGCCCCGAGAGGATTTTGGGATCAGGATTGAGGCCTTAAAAGAATTCGGGATCGGGATTACCACGAAAACCACAAAATTATGTAAAAACAAAAATTATCTGGCCAAAAATTATTTTTAAAATGCTCATTCGGGTTGGCAATTTTTGGGATCGAGATTTTCAAAATCGATGGGGAGGGATTCGAGATCGGGATTCAACATCAAAATCCTCGGAATGCGGTTCCCGATTCGAGAGCGATCCCAATCCCGTGCATACCTCTAATATACAGGATGGCCCGAAAAAATTCGGAAAATTAAAAATTCAATTTTTGAAATTTTTTGATCAGAAACTTTTTCCATTGTTTCCATGCATATCTTCTATATTTCCTGTCCTCGAAATCGAGAAGCCGCAAAATTTGAGAAAATAGAGTATTTACAAATTTTTTAAAGGTTATCTTTTTACAGTCCCGAACGGACTTTTTTCTGGTCCCGGTGAAATTTTTGAAAATTCCCGGTCCCGGTCCCGAAATTTTTTTTCTAAAAGTCCCGTCCCGGTAGTCCCGAAATTTGAATATTTCCATCACTAATTTTTATGCTAAAAACGATAAAAAGGGCTGAAGTGGGTATTACCACATATCCCAAAAAGTGGTTTTGACCACTTTTTTGAAATTATTAGGCCCTAATTAGTACAAAAAACATATTTTTAGGTCGCGGACTACATTTTTTGGAAAAATATTTTTTGACCAAAATTTAGTCATTTTTCATTTTTCGCTATTTTTTATTATTTTACTGTATTATGCGCTTCAGCATGATACATGGAATTGGTATGTCCATTTATTGTACGCTTCTGCTTTTCGGTGTGTGAACATCCAATTCTCATGGCCGGCCTACCAGATGCAAAAGCAGGGCTATGCAAGTGTTGTTGTACACTTACATAGCCCATTTTTTTGAGACTATGCCGAACAATGTGCTAAAGTATAATACACTCATTCCCATTTTTACATACAGCAGACTAGGGTTGCGCGCGTTCGTTTAAACGACCGTTCGTTTAAACGATTAAACGGTTTTTTGAGAGAAATTAAACGAAACGATAAACGGGTCCGAGATAAACGGATTAAACGATAAACGAGTCTGCTAAACGGCGTTTAATCCGTTTAATTGTGTAGATAGAATGACCATCAAATGAACAAACCTGAAATATTAATTTTCATAAAATAAATGTTTCATCTCAATACAATCCATTTCTGCACTTTCGGATTTACCGTATTTCCTCTAATAATTCACCCTGCTCTAATAACTCACCCGGTATAACGACGACTCGATACACATTGTGACTCGATACACCAACTCGATACAGTTGCGACTCGATACGCCAACTCGATACAGTTGCGACTCGATACGCCAACTCGATACAGTTACGACTCGATACGCCAACTCGATACAGGGGTCTCGAGTTTGACCTTCGTCTAGTGTTATTTTGACGTTTTGTCATTTTTTTTCGATGTGTGATGGGCTTTAATATCTTTTTGCGTCTCTGAATCCTTGATTCTCATCGTCATTAGGGTGTTTGGCACCTTCTGAGATTTCATACAGAGTTTGCGCCTTCTAAAAAATTTCAGGCCATTTTATTGTCTTTTTATAATTTAGGCAAAGCCTTAGGCAAAGGGTAGGCCAGCGCGCGTTAGGACGGCCTCAAATGTGTTCTGAAACTATGAAACGGCTAAAAATATAAAAAATTTGTAAGGACATGAATAAAAAAAAAGATACAAGGTTACCCTCTTCGGGGACATAGGGGCCTTGAGAATAAAATATGCGCCTGGAATATGCGCGCACATACTTCAGAAACAATTCTGAGCGATTCTCTCGATTATGTACTTATTCGTAGGCTCTTTTGCCAAACTCTAAAGAGAAAACCAAGTGATAAATAAGAAATAGGGTATCCAGCGGCATCGCATAAATTTAAGCTGCTTTCCGAATGTTTAGCCATTATCAAAGTAAATATATGGTTAGAAGTGATGAATATTGATACAAAAGAATAAAAAAATGTCAAAATATAGAAATAACAATCGGTGGGAGTCGTACTCGAGACCCGGTGTATCGAGTTGGCGTATCGAGTCGCAACTGTATCGAGTTGGCGTATCGAGTCGCAACTGTATCGAGTTGGTGTATCGAGTCACAATGTGTATCGAGTCGTATGTCAGTCAACTCACCCCCTCAACTTTGAGCACCTATATCTCAGCCCACAGAAATTTTTTTGCAAAGCTGTTTATTGCGCTTTCTCAACTATTGCGAGCTCTACCGGTCCCACTTTTAAGAATTGGGTTAAGAACCAAAAAAATCTCGAGATTTCCCGATTTTGAAGGAACCGAAAAAATAACTTAATTAGAGAAAATACGGTATTCTTTTCGGTTTTAGTGGCAAGGCCGCTCTTTTATTTTAGCCATTATTCTTTTAATGGTTGGTTTTGCCCTTTTTAATATCGCCTTTCTTAGATAATGGCACCTAAAAAAGTTTAAAATTTGCGCCTTCCACAGAGCCTGATGAAAAGGAAGTTGAGCAAGAAAAAAATCAGATGACGAAGAATTCGGAGATGACGAATACAGTCAAACTTCGTCTCAACGAAACCTCTGAAGACTAGGGTTGGCCTCCCCCGCTTTTTGGGGTGCGGGCGGAAATTGCGGGTGGGCCAAACCTACTGAAGACCGTAAAAAATTCTCGTTAAGCTGTGGGTCTCGTTAGGTCGGGGGTGGACTATTAGTCATTTTCCAAATCGCTGACCAAATAGGCATCGAATAAAGGTTCGTTATGTTAGATTTTTCGTTAATTCGAGGGTTTGTGAATAAGTGGTTTGACTGTGTGTTACGTTTCATTTACTCTTCTGTTTATTGAGCGTTTCTGTTTGTCAATAAAATTGTCTGAGAATGATGTTTCTATGTGTTTGAACTCTTAAGTATGGAAAATAACAAATTAAACGGATTAAACGGCCGTTTAAACGGGTCATTCTCATTAAACGTAAACGATAAACGGATCTGATAAACGGGTCCTAAACGGTAAACGGCTTAGGCCAAATTAAACGAACGCGCGCAACCCTAGTCGTTACAGTCGACCTTCTATATAAGATAACTCAAGGGACCGGGCAAGTTACCAAGTTCGACACCTTATTAACATCCATTTTTTCAAGCTTTCACAAGTTCTGTTTTGACAATGTGGTCCCAAATATTGCAAGGATTCCGATAATAATTAGTTTTTGGAAATACGAAATTTTTTTAATATATTAAAAAAAACTCGATCAAAAAACAGGATTTTTGTTCGAGTTATGTTATATAGAGTTTTTGCTTTTTAGACAGTAAAAATTCAGTTTTAGGAAAAACGATCGGCAAAATCGGAATCCTCACTATATTTGGGACCAGACTGTAATAACAGAACTGGCAAAAGACTTCAAAAATCAGGTTAAAAAAGTGTCAGACGCTAGGTGGGAACGAACTTCTGACCCTAAAATTGACTGCCCTACGACCGGATCAGGGTTTTCGTATGATATCATGCAGCATGATATGACATGATATCACGGAGGTGATATCACGTATCATATCATTTGTTCGGACTCCATGTCTTATCAGTATCATATAGCTCGATTTTTCAAATGTCTGTATCATATCATTATCATATCACATTGCAAACATCAGGTGATATCAACTCATATCATGTGATATCAACAATTTTTCAAAGATGAGAGTGGTTTTTTCGAAACTACCAAAAAAATTCTTTTCCACTCATTCGGCACACCTAAGCTTTTGTTTTTTCTTTGTTTTTCAACACCTGGTCTTGAAACTTAGCTGAGCAATGGTCAACTGTTTTGTCTATCTGTGCTGAAAAACCGGTAGGATCTACAGTTGGTGGCGCATCAGCCATGAAAATGTCAACTGCCGTGTCACGATGATGTTACGTTAATCAAATCTCGGCACTAGTAGCAAATAACCAACTCCCCCCTCGTTATCAAGAGGGTATGTAATGAATTAACACATACCCGCTCCCCCCTCATCAAAATTTCAAAACACGATAGAGGAGCCGATAGTCGCCTGTGGTCCCTAGTAAAGAATATACAGGGTGTCCCACATTCGCCGCCCCTTTTGTTTGGCTTTTACTTTTCTGTTTTTAAACCATGCAGCTATTTTTTCTTTACTGGAAAGAGGACACTCTAGGATTCCGTTGACACCTAATTTTCGTTTTTTATATGAAATTTAATTTTTCACTGACTTTTAAAATGTTTTGGTAATTTTTTTTCCTTACCTGAATGGCTAAATCTTATGGTGTAAACAGTGATCTGGTTCGGGATGCACAGCGCTCTAACCCAAGTTTAAAGATGAAAAAATGACAGGATAATGGACAAGTAATCGATAAACCGATGGTTACCGTCCAAAGGCACATGCTTTTCGCTTGATAAAATATTCAGTTATTTCGGAAAGGAAGAAAAATTACCGAAAAATCTTACTGGTCAGAAAAAAATAATAATATTAGCGACAGACAAAAAATGAGATGTTGAACAAAAGCTTAGAAGGTCCTATGTCTAATGAACAAAAATCTTGCAAAATGGTTTGAAAATTTAAAAGAAATTCACCAAACCAAAAAGGGTGGTGAATTTGGGACACCTTGTACTGTTATTTCGTCTATTGCCACCAGAATTTTGGCAGGCATCTCTCTAAAGGGCCTTTTTGGAATTTGGCCAAAGTCTATAAAATTCACAACCAAGGTTTGGAGACAGAAAGCAGTATTACAACAGTGTAAAGATGTGTACTGTTTGAGTGCTCAACGTTCTACTCATTTGAATGCCCGATTTCTTAATAACTAATAATAAATCGATCTGAATAATCATTTTCACACCGTCAAAATAAAACTGCTGATATCACTTGATATTGGTAAATTACCAACTCGTTACAAAGACTGACTCGTTACTCCAACTCGTTACAATACCAACTCGTTACAGTACCAACTCGTTGCACAGTACCAACTCGTTACACAGTACCAACTCGTTACAGAGCCATACCAACTCGTTACTAGGTTATACCAACTCGTTACAAAAAATATTTTGGCGCTACTAAATTACACTTGCCTTCCAAATCAACTTTTCGAAAAGTGTTTCCAAACACCTTATATAGACCCTAAAATCATCTCAGGAGTTCAAAAAAGGTATTATTTTTAAGTTCGAGTTTATAAAAAATTGAGTTTTGAGGCCACCTAGAAGTACACTTTTCGGCCATTTCGAAAGAGATTTAGGGCTGTTTTGGGATGGGAAGAGACCAAAAGAGGGCCCAAGTCAGTGTAAAAAAGATGTTGAACGAAGTTTTGAAGACTGGGGCCTACTGCATAAAGAAACTCTGGTATCCATACATTTTTTATGCATGCAGAGTCACTTTCGAGTGATTTGAAAAATGCTTAAAGAGTCTCTTTTTGCCACGGCCCAGTTGAAAAACATGGCATAAAAGTCAAATGGTCGAAAATTCAAAATGCTCACAACTCAACTTTGCATGCTTGAATAGTTTTTTAAGGACCAGTGAGCCTTAGCATTCGTAGGACAATTACATGGGACCTTCCCTAACAAGTTATATAATACTACCGAGTACCCACATCCACCTGAAGATTAGATCTATTTTCAAGGTATTCGGTAGATTTATATATAGTACATGTATTTAATATTTATTGGTTTAGCCAACTGTATTTACTAAAGATGGATTTAGACCATTCAAACTAGATCCTAACTGAAAATGGATAAACATAGTATAAATGGACATCATTGAAATGGACTAGCTGGGGAGATATGTGGGGAGGAATATATATGCATAACCCCAGGTATTACCTAAAATCGATATTATCTACCTGGAAGTGGATACCTGTTTGAAAAAAAGATATCAGGTGAAGGCTGATCCGTTAAATTCCTAGTCTTTCAAGAGCTATTTTAAGAAAAAATCAATACCGCGGATCAATTTACCACCGCCACGGAATCATAATTAATGATCAATCAAACCATATATTTTGGATTACACAACATTTATTTTTTAGTAACGAGTTGTTATAGCTCTGTAACGAGTTGGTACTGTAACGAGTTGGTATTGTAACGAGTTGGAGTAACGAGTGAGTCTTTGTAACGAGTTGGTACACAATCCTTGATATCATATACTATCGTGATATCATCATAATATGATATCATATCATGCGGATATCACGTCAGCGATGTCATATCAATATCATATCAAAGACATTTATCAAATTCGACATCATATCAGATGATATGACATACAATTTTAGCTAGAACCATATCACCTGAGGTGATATCATGTCAACCCTTTGTCATATAATTATCATATCAGGGCTCCGAAATCCATATCACGAAACCCTGGACCGGATACACATCATGACCGGATACAAGAAATTTGGACACTAGTAGCGAATACCCTTCCCCCCAACGATTTTCACCTTTTTTACTTAAGTAAAAAGTACCCAAATTTATGTTCCAGACCCCAGAAAATATGCGTAAACTCTTTATTAGTCACAACTTCCGTACGCTGGCCTACCCCAAGCCTAAGAGCTAAGCATAAACTTGTTGTTTGCAAGGGTAGTTACAGCAATTTTAAAAGGTCGGATTCTGGGAGGGGGTATTCGCTACTACCGCCGAAATTTGCTTTTTAAATTTAGATTTTTAGTCATTTTTCAAAAAAAATTAAAAGTGTATCGGTCGTTGTATCCGGTCCTAATTGTATCCGGTCGTAGGTATACCCCTAAAATTATGTTATGTAGAGTTATGTTGTATAGAAAGTCGACTGTATAGAGAGAGAGTCGACTGTAATACCGAAAATTCGGCGCTACTGTAATATAACCCCCTCCCCTCCCCAAAAAACCCTCCTGTAATATAACCACCTACCACCTAAAAAAATGTCTGAAAAAACACTGCCGTCACGTGCTCTTCTAAACTTTTATTATTACTATTCTAGTTTAACTCTTCTCATAACGTGGATCTCGGCCCCATTTGTCTTCTACATTATTTTGACCAAATCCAAAACGCTAGGCAGTTTCAAGTGGTTTGTTTTGAATCACACTTTTCGGTGCTTTATTTTTGAAACTACAATTGGATGTTTGAAACCAGTCGTATTGCTACCTTTCGCCGCCACTTACCAGCTTGGATTAGGTTAAGTGTTAAGCCTTACAGAATTTTCGTTTTCAAACTTTTTAGAATTACAAACTCTCAATCAGTTAGTAATATTCCTGCTTTCTCAACGTCGGCAATTGTTAATTTAGAACAACCACCTTTATTTAATGTCCGAAAATAAAATTTGTTTCAGTATGGATTTTAACAAAAACTAAAATCTTCTTGACTTTGGCTGTGGAGGATTTGTATTTCATGACTTTTTGACCCTATCCTATATTGGGTACCGAATTTTGAGCTTGGTCCTCCTGTTGTTTTTTTTAAAAAAAGTCGTTTCTCTAAAAGTCTCAAAAACCATTTCTTTGCACTTATAGAACGTTTCCAGCAACGAAAAAAATTCGGTACAAAATTTTCGAATAATTTTTTTTCCTTGGTCCCCAAGGTTGTTTTTCGGGAATTTTAAAATGTGTTGAAAGCTCGTACCAAAACTTTTTTCGCTTATAACATTATAATAAGTTTAATAATTAAAAACTCAAATAAGCGCAAATCAATAGTTTTGAAAACTAAATTTTTTTTTTGAAAAAAACAACAGAGGAGACAAGATCAAAAGTAGGTACTCTTTTTGTTATATGGAATATATTCATAAATAAATTTATTGTGCCTTAAATTTATTTCAATAAAATTATGACGGAATAAGATCACTAGAAAATACACAAAACTTTGTATATATATGGTGTAAAAATGTGCGGTCCTCAGCTTGCGACAATATACATTTACAACGGTTTGTGCGAAGGTTTTTTTTAAATTTGATAATTATCTTCCGAAAGATGAGTTGGAGGATCACAGCGTCCGCCTAAATATGAATTTAATTGGTCAAGCTAAATCCGAAAAGCGACATTTTTGCATTTGTTTAAACTAAAATTGTAGATAACTTTAAAAAATTATGCTGAAAAAACAAGGTGCCCCATGAGGATAGTCAACTCTGACGCACAGGAAGAGAACTTACCAAAAGTACAGCTCCGACTTCTAGGCCCTGGTTGATAATGGGTACCAATTTCGTGCCTTGGTCCCCCTGTTGTTTTTTTGGGGGTTTTCGATATTTCGCCTTGGTTTCCCTTGTTATTTTTTCCAAAAAAATTGATTTGTGTTTTTTAGTTTCTTTCTTGTATTCTATTACATCCTTATAGTTTTTCACGATGTTATCTAGTAAAAATAATAGTCTATTTAATGTTTGGAAGGCCATCGATTTCTCTAGGACTAACTACCGTATGTGCTCTAATAATCTCCCCTCTCTAATAATGGTGGTCCGAAGGGCTCGTCAAGCAACGTTGGGCTCGAACAGTGAATGGTTCTAGATTTTGAACAAATCTAGAAATTCATTTTCCAAAAAATAAGCGCAAACAAAAAACAATTCGAAATTATTATTGACAAAATGTGTGTGGTCGGTCCCGCGCGTATTCAAACCCTTTAAAATTACCATGATAAGAAAGAGACAGGGTCCTCTAAAAAACTCTCCTGCTTTTTTTAAAATGATCTAGAATAAGCTGCAGCACTAAAAACTAAGTTTGGGAGCGGAAAAGCACGAGTTTATGTTTTTTTTCTGCAAGCTCTTGCACGCTCTTCAGATGTGGGGACCTGCTGATCTGTGATGGCACAGGCAAGCCTATTCGCAGTTTTTCCATGCATGTGCTATCCCTATGTATTTTCCATCTGTTATATTGATCCAACAAGCTTGTTCTCTTGCACTCTATCTGCCATAGGCACGTTTGAATAACTGGCTAAAAATAATAGTTGAAGTTTTGTCTATTCTGCGCATTATTACTCATTTAGTTTACTCATTTAGAGTGTTTATCGGGGGAGGGGTCACTTATTCGAATTTATGCACCGCCTTTGAAATTATATTACACCTAACAGTCTAATATCTCAAAATGTAGCACTCTATTATTGTGCACGCATTTTTAGGAGAGTGATTTCAAATTCACAGACTTTTCTGATTTACCGTATATTCTCTATTAAAGGCCCCTCTCTAATAAAAGCCCCCCCCTCCCATTTTTTACTAGGATTTCAGAGTTAAGGCCATTTTTGATTGACAATTTCCGGATTTTTCGAAGGTTGAAAAATAAAGGCCCGGGGCCTTTAATAAAGAATATACGGTAAATCTCTAAATAAAAAGTGTGTTCAGGTGGTCCAAAATCAGCCACTTTCAAACACTCGAAAAGTGTCAAGAAGGAAACTTTTTAACCTCATTCTTTTTCCTATCGTGTTTTCCATGACATTCGGCACCAGAAGCCTTACTTGGTATTTTTGGTATTCAGGCCTGACAGCGTTAAAAGAAGTGTGAGAAATGTTATGGGTGGGTATAACACAAGCCTAAAGTTGGTGTTAACTTCTTTAAGCACGTTTTAAACATTTTTAAACTTTTGATTATGCTATCTCAAGCTCAGAAAAACACATAGTCATTTAATAAATTGTGCGAAAATCGAAACTTTTAAAATACAAAAAAAATAAAGTAATAATAGACTGAATAGGTGACTTTCACAACAATTTTTCTAGCCAGCCCATTCGAAGGTGTCTAGGGCAGATAAAATGGATGAGAACAAGCTTGCTGGATCAATACAATAGGATGGCAAATACATAGGCATGGAAAAAGATCAGCAGGGACCACATCTAAATATAGAGGAAACGCGCGCCCTTCAACACCCTAGACTTAGTGCTGTCTATTTTTCCAAATCGCTCAAAATTTTAGTTTAAAATAAAAAATTGGGATGGTTTACCTTGGATCGGAGGGAAGATATAACCGAGTTGTTCCGATAAATGGCAGCAAGGAGAGAAGAGTTTCTCGATAATTTATAAATGAATAGCGTGAAATTTTTTGGTAGTGTCTGCTTTGGTAAAAAAAAACCGGCGCTTTTGGCGCCACCTCTTTGCAAAAATAGCTCGCTTAGAAAGCTGAGATTCTACATAAAGTTTAAATTTTTTTGCAAAATAAGCGAAAAAAAATCAACAAAGTGAAAAAAAATCACCAAGGCAAAATTTGCACCGGACATATCAGTCAACTCATATCAAATGACTGTTAACTGTGGCTGAGCTAAATTGACTGTGTAGTTAACTGTACACTCGAACTGAACCCTATGCCGAGGTTTGACTGTATGGAAAGCGAAAATCCGCTGTTTTTTTTCATTATCAACAGTTTTTGGCTGAAGTACGGTATAAGAACTCCTCCCAAAAACTGGTTTTAACCACTTTTTCGTGTGTTTTCGTACAGAAAACACGTTTTTAGATGGCGGAAAAACATTTCCGAAAAAAAAAATATTTTGAAAATTTTGACTAAAATTTTGACTTTATAAATGTGTGCCTGGACCTAGATCCCTTTTTAGTTCTGATTTAGTGTTTTTTCCAACGTTTATTTTTTTCTGATTTGTGAAAATCTTATTAATGTGTTTACAGATATCGCAATAATGTTAAACTTGATTCGTCTGTATGAGATTTGTAAGGACCTTAGTCGTGTCAAAGAACCTGGATATCTTAAAAAAACCGAAAAGGATAAAGTTTGAACATAGTTTTGTTTAGTTTTCCACCTCATAGTTTTCGACCTAAAAACATGTTTTCTGTACGTTAAAGATGCTAAAACACACGAAGAGTGGTTAAACCAATTTTCGGAAGGAGTTCTCATACCGTAATTTGGCCGAGTTTTTTTTTACCATTTTGACTATCTAACATTTCGCTAAATACAAGAAAATCGTCAAAATGAACATGCTCGATTTTGATAGACCGAGCACATTCACCAATGTGCTCGAGCGTATGCTCGAGAGTATGTTCGAGCATATGCTCGTTTCACAACGCAAGACAAAACTCAAAATTACCTAAAAACAATTCAAAAACATTATTGACAAAATTTTTGCGCTCATTCAAACCTATAAATTGCTATGTTAACAAAGAGGATCAGTCTTTTATGGATGACAATTAGTAGCTGAATTCTTGAAAAAACTTTAATTGTTATTTGCCACCGCTCTTTGCCTTGAAAAAATAGTGTGCATTGATAGGGATAGCATGCTTTTCTATGTTTTTGAAAAGATGCAAACCTCAAATCATCATGATTTCTTTGCGCTGCAAAGCACAGGACATCTAAGCAGCCCTAGCATGGTTGATCAATTTAGGCGTCTGAAAATGTGCTTAAATGCTGGGATTTAGACTGCAAAACAGCATTTTTACTGACTTTCTCGCTATCTTCCGATTTTTTGAAGTTATTGCAATGGAGTTTTCACTATTTAGTATTATTTTTGGTTAGTCTAGTGATTACACAATTTGCACAAGGAAATGATGATGGTAAATAAATTTATAATTTTCGTGTAAAGTTTTTTATGGGCAAATATACAAATATACTGGCGCAAATTTGAAGCAGCGATAAGTATTTTTGGAACAGCAAAAAGTATCGTCGTTTTTAATATTCCGTTGAAAAATTAAATGTGAATGGGCGAATACAAGAAAGGCTTAAGCCGATGTTTTTTTCAAATTCCAAAATAGCAATATTTGCGTCGCACAAGATTTTTTCAGCGCTACTAGAATATACCCCTAGAGTTGTTGGTGACCGGTTAAAGCATAGCTTCGGTTAATTTGGGCTCTGGGGCTTGGAGTTGATATGCGCACACCCACATAGCTTAAACCCAAATCACTCAAAAGAGACTTTGAATGCATGAAAAAACATGCATACCAGAGCTTATTTATGCGGTAGGTCCCAGTATTCAAAAATATGTTCAAATTCCATCCTTTAAGAGTCTCCAGGTACCCTTTTGAGGGGTTTACCTTGGCCCGCCCAAGACAAAATTTTTGGTCAAACATTTTTTCTTTCTTTAAAAAATGAACTTTTCGTGTCGGAAAATGCCCGAGAACACCTTTTTTATCGTGTTTGAAGGTCCATGAAACTTGATAAGCACAGCAATTTGCGGAATTCGAGCGGGACCACCCTAACTTTGTCCAAAATGTTTTCGAATTAATTTTTTGTGTGCATTGAAAATTTAAATTTTATTTATTACTAAATTTTTAACACAAACTCATATAAGTACTTATGGTGCAGTGAACGTCTGGCAATGTCAAGCAACGTTGGGTCAATTAGTAAACGGTTCTACGTTTTGAAAAAATTTTACATGCAAACGAAAAAAAACAGTTCAAAAATATCATTGACAAAATTAGGGTGGTCCCGCGCGAATTCAAAATTTGCTGTGCTTATCAGGTTTCATGGTCCTCTGACGTGTATGAAATGCTTAAAAATTGTTAAAATGGTGTTTTGAAGAAGTTAAAAAAAAATTATTCACGGGGGGGGGGGGTGAAGGCATACTGCGGTAGCGCCGAGTTCTCTTATTCCAGAAAGATTAACCGCATGTTTTATATTGTTTCAAATCGCTTGTTAGTTAAAAAATCTAATTTTTTTTATAGAAAACCATGTGCAAGTGTACCACTTAGCTCCAAATAATACCAAACTCTTGAAGGACAAATTACAGTATCTCGTCCTTGTACACTTAAGCAGGTTGAGGATGCAATTAAAAGTTTGGTTGAAATGCAAAGTTTGTATGGCGTATACAAACTAGATCAAGAAGGAGATCCACGACAGCTTTCAACTGATGATGATTATTTTAAGAACAAATTCAATAAAATTTATTATAGTTAAGATGTTTTCTATGTATTTCTTTGCGAATTGAAAAATAAAGTTGAGAAATAGTACAGAGCACTATTCGGCTATCAAATAAATATTTACATGATTTGTACGACTAGTAACAACTATAACTTGACTTCTGAACTCTTAAAAACCTCAATTTTTGACTCATAGACAGGGTACGTAAAAATTTGTTTTTGAAAATAAGAAAATTTGCTTGAAATATTGACATTTTAGGGTATTTTACCGAAAATATGCTACTTTTTACAGTGCTTTTTGTTCTTTTTGGGCTACAAATAAAATTTTCACTGAAATTTCCAAAATACATAACATTTGGGGTCACAAATAAGAACGAATCTTCTTGATAAGGACTTTTACGCGCCCTTCTTATAGATACTCCAATATCAAATACACAAAGTGAGCTAATTTTACGCAAGGTGCGTCAACCGGTGTTTTTCAGGCATAACTTTATTTATTATAATTATTTTTACGAGATTTTTTTGTTTGATAGATTTTTTGCTTGGGAGGGGGTAACAAGGTAAACCAACCTGGTAACCGGTAAACAAGTGGTTGAAACTTGATTTCGCCTGGTACAGGTACTTTGGCCGAACTTTCATTAGAACACATACACATATTTGCCTTGGCGTTCACAAAAGTTTGAAAAATGTGCAAAAGCCGTAATTTGAAAAAATCGTGAACTCAAAAAAGTGCATCGAATCAGTATTTGTATCGAATCTTCAGTATACCCAGAATTCTTACATGACCCTGATTTTATTCTAGACTAATTTCAAAGAAAAAATTATGAAAAAATTAGCGTTATTTTCAAAAAGTTTACAGTCAAACCTCGATAAGCCGGCACCCCAAAAGTTCTTTTTTCAACACTTTTTTCAACCCAATTTTGAAAGCTTTTTCCAGTTCTGTTTTTACGGTCTGGTCGGAAATATCGTCAGGATTTCGATTTCGCCGATCGTTTTTTGAAAAGAAAACAAAATTTGGGTTGAAAAAGTAAAACCTCGATAAGCCGGCACCCTTTTTCAAAAAAGGGGTGCCGGCTTATCGAGGTTTTGCTTTTTTAATGATGAAATTGCAAGATTTTTGAAAGACGATCGCCAAATCGGAATCCTGACGATATTTGGGACCAGACCGTAAAAACAGAGCTGGAAAAGCTTTCGAAAATTGGGTTAAAAAAAGTGTCGGAGCCAAGGCTGGAACGAACTTTTGGGGTGTCCGCTTTTCGAGGTTTGACTGTAGATAAATTTTTAACGAAGAGTTGTAAAAACTGCCTCTGTCTTTATAAATAATGTTTCTCGATGATTGAGTATTTTGAATTAAAGAAAACGAAAATTCCGTGCTTGTAAAATGCAAAACATTATGTTGCAGAGTCAAGGAAGCCATTATTTGTTCAGTTAATATCTCACTCAAACAAAAAGGAGGGATCACTGAACGGAGCTACATATGGACCACAAGCACTGACTGGATTAGGGCAAGCTCCACAACCCACACTAGCCACTTGCAAATAGCCAGATGTAGGGCCGAGTAGTTGAGACACATTGTTAGCATTCAGTTGGCTGGCACATGTCACATTTATTTGACCACCATTGTAGGTCAATCCATCTTGATCCAATGGATCTGCACATTGGAGCACAGCATACATCGCACACGTCTCTGAAACCATCAATTACCAAATTACCGTATTTCCTCTCATAAGGTTGCATCCGCGCAATTTTCGACTAAGACTTTAAGAATAAAGGTTAGTTTTGATTGACAATTTTTGAATTTTTTACGGGTTCGAAAATGTAAAAATAGCAGCTCTATGCGGAGTACCGTATTTTCTCTATTAATTACCCCCTATAGGCACCCTGTATCTCAGCTCAAAAAAATATTTTGCAGATCTGTTTTTTGCGTTTTCTTAATCACCACGAACTTAGTTGATTTCACTTTTTAGATTTGGTTAAGCACCCAAAAATCTCAAAATCAAAATATTTTTTTCGATTTTTCAAGGGTTGAAAAATAATTACCCCGGGGTAATTAATAGAGAAAATACGATATGCTGGTGTTGACCACGCAGCGGCCGATTTTCAGACATTTGTGAGAGAAAAAAGATCCAGAAGATCAGCTGGGACCAAGGAAAAAATTTATTTGACAATTTTTACAAAAAAAATGTTCACTGAAATAAATGAAGAATAGGTAAAAATGGTTTTTGACAAATTTGAAATTTTTTTTTAAATAGGTACATTTGTCAAAATAATAACATTTTAAGGTATTTTACCAAAATATCCCGTGCTTATCGCTCTTTTGCTGCTACAAAATAAGGTTTTGACTCAAAATTCGAAAAAAAGGATCTAAAAATTAGCTCAAATCTTATAAATAAGGATGTCTGGGAGCCCTGATTCAGAGCCAAAGTAGCCTACCAACTGGTGTGTATGTGTAGGTTGTGGTCTGTGTTGGTGATTGTGGTGATGACACTGGAGCAAGGACATGTGCAAGTGACTGCCGCAGTGCAGGAGGGGGGCTACACCCATGTAAGTGTCTGGAATCACCTGCTGTGTTTGACTACTGGTTTGACTGGGAACCACACTTTGACTGATGGATGTGCTGCAGTAGGCATGAAAATCTACAAATAGTAGATTCTCGCCTAGAGATGAAAAGCATCTGCCGGCGGTGTCACACACGCAAATGTCGGATTGGTTGGCACATTGGACTCGCAATGAAGGCCCTGCGTTTTCGCTGATGTTGCTAAAGAATTGAGAACCGAAAAGAGAGTGTTTTGCCATCCAGATGGTTGAGAGGGACAGACGCAAGAGCCTGAAGTTTAAGAAATTTTTAGGTGGGATGGATCAGTGTCAGTATTTGTACCTATAGGACATATAGTGTTGCTAGTGTTGTAAGAGTCTTGGGGAAGGTAGGCATTTATTGGAACACTACGAGCTGGAGCTGTACACACTAAAATTTAGGACAAGTTTAGTACAGATAAAGTTTAATACAGTCAAACCTCTATATAACGGCACCTCTATATAACGGCACCCAAAATAAGACCAATTTGGTTGGGTTATACTAAAATTCAGTCAAGGTAAACCCTCTATATAACGGCACCTTCTATATAACGGCACTTTTTTGCGGTCCCTAGGGGTGCCCTTATATAGAGGTTTGACTGTATTACGTACTGCACTTTTGATCCCGGAAGGCTACCCAAAAGTTTTTACATATTGTATTTACTCTAATAGCAACCTCAAGATTACTAATTTTTAACCCTAGAAATCTTGAAATTGTTAGTCAAAAAAAGCCTTAACTCTTGGTCAAAAAATATGGAGGATGGTTTGCTTTTCTATTCGATGCAGGTTTCTATTAGTGTAATTACTGTAACTAGGGTCAGAAAGCGGTTAGTTTACTTACCGCCTAAATTACCAAAGCTGATACAACTTATCAAAAATCGGTAAGTTACAAAACAAACTTGAATAATTGTCGATCGTCAGTTAACTGTGGCTGTACAGTTAGCTCAGGGATGGGAATCGTATTTTTTAAAAAGATTTGTACTTTTTCGGGACCCTAAACCTTTTTATTTTTAAATTTTTAGTCAAAATCTTTTTTTTTTCGTTTCAAAACGGAACAAGCACTGGATAAAAAGACTTTTTTCTTGGAAAGTAGTCAAAACACCATTTTTTGTCGGGTTTTTCACTTATTTAAAAAAAATGTTTAAATGACTCCTAAGTAATTTTTATATGCTTAAAACGATAATAAAGTTATTTTCTGACATTTTTCCACACAAAAATGGATTTATAGAAAAAAAATTTTTTTGACTAAAATTCGACTTTTTTCCTTGGGGGACCAAGGCAATCCAACCTGAAAGGGTACCTGGATACCACAAAAAGATGGAATTTGAACATAGTTTTGTTGACTGGGGCCTGCCGCATAAAGAAACTCTGGTATGCATACATTTTTATGCATCCAGAGTCCCTTTCGAGTGATTTGTGTCTAAGGTATGTGGATGTGCGCATCTCAACCCCAAGCAAGCAAGCCCCTTGCGCCCCCGAAGGGGGCGCAAGGGCTTGGTTGGTTAGAGATGCGCGCACTCACTTACCTTAGACATAATTCCGAGCAAGACTCTTGATTAAAAATGCATAAAGACTCTTTATTAAAGAGACTCTTTTTGCCCAGCTCCAGTGACCAAAACGGGGTAGAATACCTTAATACAAGGTAATTTGCCTTGGTCCGCCAAGGCAAAAAGTCAAAATTTTTTTTAAAAATACCATTTTTTGTGTCGAAAAATGTTAGAAAATAACTTTTTTATCGTTTTAAGCATATAAAAATTACTTAAGAGTTGTTTAAACACTATTTTTAAATAAGTGAAAACACCGCCCCCCCCCCAACCCAATAAGTTCCATAAACTGTACAGTTAATAGCAGAGTTTCGATTTTTAACAGGTTTAAAACTCAAAATACAATGGAACTCCGATTTAGTGGCTTTTTAGGCCTCTTTTTGAGGTTTGACTGTACGTGAAACGAAAATCCGCTGTTTGTTTACCGAATAAATGCATATTTGCGTAGGTAGCTCTTTGCTTCATCGATTTCCCCAGCAAAATCGATGTCAGTAGTTAAGCTACCTAGGAGCTCTGTGCTTGTGCTCTTCATCGCAGCCGGCCTTTATTGTGGAGGTTTCCGAGGGCTTGCCGCCCAAAAATCGGTAACCGACCGGGCTAGGGGTTACGTAGTTCAATTCTTTTAAGGTGGCCGAATTTTTGCGCCACCCTGTATATAGTTAACTTAACTTACCAAAAATTTTGTTAACAGAGGCCGAGCTTTGAAGTGGAGCCAACGAAACTAGTACTTTACCTGGAGGCGGGAGTGTCGTCTTCGGGAAGTCCGTAGTCATACTAGACATCAAGCTCATAGCTGTGGTCTCATCCACTAACAGAATTGTGGGTGTGGTTCCATTTGTGGGAGGGCAAGTGCAAATGTAGGACTGAGACTTCCAAGCCGAGCAAAGACGCCCAAAGAACAATTCTAGCACTAAGACCCAAAAAATAAGCAGGCGCATGATCCGAACTTGAGACTTTCTTAAAAGACTTCAGAAAAGTCTGCTTTTATACGGATGGACAAAAGTAAAAACTCAAATGATCTCAGGTGTCCCGAATTTGTAGTAATTTGAATTTGTTTGTGACCTTTTTTGCGTCAATGCCCTGCTTAGCATAAGCAATTGGTGAACAGGAAACAAATATGTCAAGTAATTTGCATCGGAACAGGGCGGCACCCTGCAGTACAGGGAGTTCACTTATTTTGACAAAAATAGAAATTTTAAAAATCGAATTTCTACAATGCAATACATGCAATTTTTTTATAATTAATTTATCCCGAGGACACGGTTTCTTGGTACTTGTGCACTTAGGGTGGCACATTTTTGTAAATCATTTTGTAAATCATGATACACGTATCGTAAGTAATTTTTGTATGCTGAAAAGGCTAAAAAAATATTTTTCTGTCAGTCTTTTTTGATAAAAAATAAATTTTTTGGAAATTTTTTTCACTAAAAATGACTTTTTGCCTTGGGGGACCAAGGCGAATCCAGGTTTTGGTCAAATTTTGGTCAGTTTTTTCAAAAAGTCTATTTTTCATTTAGAAAAGTTTTGGAATTTTTTTATTGCTTCTCAGCATATAAAAATAACTTAGGAAACGTGAATCATGATCTACAAAATATTATTACCCCGAAGTGAAAGTACCGGTTTGTTATAAAATGTCCATACACAGTCTCGCTTACTTATTTTCGTAGTTTGGGCACCCAGAACCCATCCACAGAGCAGGACCTAAACCACAGGAAGGAACAAAAAAAATCGTGTTTTTGACATTATATACCAAAGCATCCTTGGATTCTACAAAAATGGAACAGAAATTATTGGGACACCCTGTATTGGATTTCGGATGAAATGCATCATAACAACAACAACAATAACTTCTTTTTGCGTTCGTCAGCAAAAGATTATGTTCAAAAACAATGTTGTTGACTAAATTATGGTAAGCAATAATCAAAGCACAAAAAATAACATTAGAGATTAGTTGGAGTCATGTTTGGTGCAAAGATTGCGCTTTAAATATTCCTGGACTTTCAAGCATTTCGATTGTTTTCAAGATTTAATTCCGGAGTAAAAATGATATTCACTTGGTTGGTCTTCCTCTGGACAATTTTAGTTTTTCCAAAGCTAATATTTTCACAGACTTTATCTTCTTCTGTAACTGAAGCACCTACAGTTGTATCGACCACAGTAGCGTCAACTGCATTGCCTGCTACACCTCCACCTCGTAAACTTTTTAATTAAATTTAGGATGTACCATATTCTCTTCAATGAGTGCGCTCTTCTTTTTCAAAATTGTGTATTTGGCATTGTTTTTTTTCGAGCTATTGTTTGAATTCTATTCTTAGGCAAGTAACCATCCATTTTGTAGCTCATCTCATTGGCTACCAAATATGTGGTGACTTGACAGTCGTTAAAAAGTCTTGAAAAAAAATCCCATATTTGACCAAAATTTAGTCAAAAATGACCCTAAAATACCCTAAAAAGACCATCTGGCTTTCATGACTTAAAGTCAAAAATTTTTGAAATTTTTTCTATTTTTAAATTGGAAACTGTTTAGAAATGTTTCTTGGATCGTATTAAGCAGAAAAAATAGCTTAGGACATGTCTCTGGACACTTTTCAAAAAGGTGGGGGTGTGGGGATGGAGGGAGGGTGGGTGAACGGGATAAGTACCCACAATGCTAATTTAAATGCCCATTTTGAACAAGGGGAGTGAGCGCTCATCAGAATGTAACATTAGTTTAGAATTTATGCTTTGTTTTCAGCTTGCATTGTGCCTGTTGGATCTGTATCCATCAGCACATATTTTCCTAACTCCACAGAACCCTGTTCCTCACACTCTTTCGAAGAAGAACAACAACCAGACCATACAATAGATCAAAGCTGCCCTCCAATAGGTAAATATTTTTGAAAATAGTACATCCACGTCCCCTTCAGTACCCTTTGGTCTCCTAATGCAAAAGTCGATTTTCGGTCAAATTTTTTGTCGGCTGCGTGAAAAAACATGTGGAAAAAACATTCTAAACCTCACAAAAAAAAATGTTTTTGGTTGCTTTTTCGTGGGCACCGAATAAAGGAGTCCAGCCAATATTTTCTGTAAATTCTAATTCTCCTTTTTTTTCATTCAGGCCAATGTGAATGTGTTGAAGAAAACCACACCAAGCTCATCTTCAAGTCCAAGTTCTACAACAACATATCTCTGAACGATGGTCCAGGCATGAGTGTGCAGTGCGAAAACCAAACCGAGTTGTGTGTATGCACCACTGCAGGCCAATGCTTCACCGCCTTGGGGGAGGATCTGGTGTCGGTGGATCTGTACCCCTACTGCATCCAAACCACCGTTCCCAGCACCACATCTACGCATTCGAGTAGTTCCAGTCAAGTGGTTGTGCCTAATCACTTTCAATACACTTTGGACGATGGTATTTGCATCAATCAGTGCTTTTGTGATGAATGTGAAGAAACTACTAACACAATCAACAATGTCGACACTGTCACAACTACTTATAGTATACAGCGTGAGTTTAACACCTACAAGATCGACTGTGATTTCTGTATATCCTGGTGCAGAAATTCATGCTGTACAAGATGGCGCCAATCGAAAATTCGAAAGCGCTACTTGAAGGGAAAAGTAGTAGAAATCACAGTCGGCCCTGTAGGTGTTTGGCGCAAAAAGTAGGGTAAATAAGGAAGATCGAGTTGAACCTTGACACGAAAATTTTTGGGTAGATCCCTTCAGCTCCCTCCCCCAACCCAGAAATTATTTTAATTACACCGTGGTTTTTACTGTAAAAATCTCCTTCCAAAAAAATTCAGGGTGATGTGGCTAAAGCCTGGTGCAACACATGGGCCGTTCCCCTCAATGGGGGGAGGTTTGCCTTGGTCTTCTTTTTGTTGTTTTTTGTGACTTAGGCAAGCGTAGGCCAGCATAAGTTACGACAAACTTAAGCATGAGTCTAAGATACATTTGAGTCCGTCCTAATATACGCTGGTCTACCTTGCCTAAGCCTAAAGCCTGAAAAGTCACAAAAAAAACAAGATGGAGGACCAAAGCTAACCCCTCACCCTCTGAGGGATAGAGCCATATCCGCAGTAAAAACGAAGATCACAAGAGCAGGCACTTGTGTAAAGGTCTCAAAACTACCGTATTAAATCTGATAGAATCTCCCCTCCTCCTGTTTTTCGACTAAAATTTCAGGATTAAGGTCATTTAAAAAGACATAATAAGCAATAATGAAAAATAAAGGTCCTGGACATCTATCCGAGGAAATACGGTAATCTAGTTTTGACCCATTCAGAAAACTGCCAGATGTATGCAGTACTTCGGTGTGTGAATGAAACAGACACTGCTGGATTGACCAATGGAATTGTCAATCACACCTGTGCTGCTCAACTAAATGCTGATGGAAAGATGTCACTTTTAGGGCAAGTATCTCCCTATGTGCTAGTTTCGTCGATTGGGTGTGGAGGATGCCCCAACCCTGATGCTCAGTGTGGACCTTTTAAAGCTCCTTATCAACAGGTATATTTGATGATAATTGACCAAAAAATTTTTGATTATTGCTTGAGTAATTTTTAGAGATCAGCAACCCCTGCTCCAACTACTATTTTGCAGTTTACTACAAATGAACGATAAATCATTGAAACTGAAATCATTGAAAATCATTGAAAAATCATTGAAATTTGAAAATAAATTTCGATGAGGTTAAGAGTTGACCAGGAAGTTACCAAATCAGAGAGCAAAACATTTTTATTACCGTTTTCACTCACTTAAAGGGGCCTGCTCGTCGCCGATGGGAATACTTTGAAAGGCGGGCACGAGGTGCATTCAAACTAAGATTTTTTTGAAATACAAAATTTGTTGAGTACTTTACTATGAGTAATGAAAAATACTTTTCTCACTTAACAGTATAGGTGGCTCGACAGCACTGCAAGTGCATTAGTCCTACCCTAGTGGTTTGGGTACGATCCAAGTAGTTTAGGTACTACCGTATATTCTCTAATAGAAGGCCCGGGCTTCTATTTTTCAACCCTAAAAAAGTCGGAAAAATTTGGGTCGATTTTGAGATTTTTGCATGCTCAACCAAAATTTTAAAAGTGGAATCAGGTAAGCTCGTGCTAACTAAGACAACGCGAAAAACAGATTTGCGAAGTTCTTTTTCTAGGCTGATATATAGGTCCTCAAGGGGGGCCTTCTATTAGAGAGGGGCCTTCTATTAGAGAGGGGCCTTCTAATCGAGAATATACGGTATTTATGTAGTTTTGATACTATTGAGATGGTTTGAGTCATTTTCGGCAGTTTCTGAAGCCTTTAGGTGGTTTTAAAACAATCCGGTTGCGTTGGGCACTCTTCAAGTCTCTTCGTGAAAATCTAGGTGGGTTATATCCAGGTGGAAATGTGCTTAAAAGTAGCGGTCAGCTTGTTTGGCTAGATATTTCCTTCATGCATGCCGCAGTTGATAAGTGTTTGTGCTTTTTGGCACAAAATGGGTCGCACGTTCGATTCCACGTGGCGGCACTTTATTTATTTTGGCTTCTTTGGGCAATTTTTTGAGGTAATTTGGCTTTTAAATTCAGGGCCTGAATTAGCCACTCAAATAATCCCTCGACATTGGTCAAACAACCCAAATTAATAGCATGCCAGCAGCTGGGGTCAAACCTGCACACCATTTTAAGCAAAAAACACTAATGTTTGTCAAAGAAATTTCTATCACACAAGATGACCGCTCCCTTTAACCCTAATTTTTTGCAGCTTTTAAAAAGTTTTGTCAGATATTTTACTAGAACTGACAAGTAAAAGCTCTCTTTCGAGCACAAATACCTAAAATTCAGGTCGTCTTTAAAAAATCTTATGTTCTTCCAAATTGGAGATTGCAATAAACGCCCCGGGGTGTTCAATAGAGAAATAAGGTAGGTACAAATTCGCCTGTTAACATATTTCTTAAAAAAACTTATAACTGGTGCAACGGGGCCATAGCTGCACGCTGTCCAAAATTAGCGCAGCGCCAGCGCCGGCGCCGGCAATTTTCAAAATTGAGCGCCAGCGCCGGAAATAGCGCCAGCGCCAGAGCAGCCAAATTGAAAAATCGCGCCGGCGCCAGCGCCGGTTTTTTGAACGAAGAAAAAATCGCGCCGGCGCGATTTTGCTGGCGCCGTAAAAAGCGCCGGCGCACTCAAAAGCGGCTTTTCTACAAATTATTGACATAATTTTCAACATTTTTTATTCCATATCAAATGTTTATCAGGCAGAATTAAAAGAGCTTTTTGATGATGATGATGATGCCGAGCCAACAAATTATTGACGAGTACCTTGAAATGCTAGTCCAAAAGTTGAAGGCCAGAAAATAGCCAAGGGAATGAAAAACAAAACGATGTTCTTGAAGGACTTATTGAATGAAACACGTATTGTTGCATATTCAAGTAACACCACTAGGAAATTATATTTTGAAGAAGTTTATAAATTAAAGAATTGGCATGAACTTGTTTTACAACAACAATGACTTAATACAAAACAAAAAAGCGCCAGTTTAGCAATTCGTGAAAATTTGCGCACGGTGCCAGCACCGGTCTATTCACCATTTCACGCTAGCGCCGGCGCCAGCGCCGGCCTAGTCAAAATATTCGCGCCAGCGCGGAAAAAGCGCCGGCGCTATGAGCGCCCGCGCTTAAAAAGCGCCGGGCGCCGGCGCTGGCGCTGCTAGCGCCGGCGCTGGCGCTGGCGCTCGTGCAGCTATGAACGGGGCCACTCACAAAGTGTGACGGATCGCTCAGAATATTTTTGTCGAAAATATCCGGTATCCGATCCGATATTTTTCCATATCCGGTATGTAGTATACAGGTGGATGATCCCTTGCTTTAATTGCAGCAAATTTATCACACAATTTCAAAAGTCAAAAATAAATTGATGATGCTAAGGTTGTGTGTAAGGCTTGCTTAGGTGTTGCTTACAATTTGCTGGGTGGCCATCTTTTTTGGAGTGATTAGCTTGAAAAAAGTCATTATTTTTTTGAAATACTCAACACATGCTTGTCTGTAAGGTCTTATCATAACTATAATAACTATTCCATTAGCAGAAGTATGCATAGTCGAGAATAGGAATGTTGCAAATGATATTCTGAAATTTGTAAACATATTATTTGGTAGTGTTTGACTAAAAGTGTTGTTATAACGAAGGTGTCGTTATATCAGGGGTAAAATTTGACTAATCTCGCTACCGACAAACCAAAAGTGTCGTGATATCCAGGTTCGACTGTAGAACATGCGTGGCGGAATTTAGTAATTCGCTGGTTCAGTTCAGAAGTTCAAAGGGGCATGACCAAACTAATAAGAGGTGGTGCCGTGCAAGTTGAAAAATCCGTAGCGAACTTCATTGATTCGGCAAAATTTTTTGAATTCCCAGGCACCACCACTTATTAGCGTGGGCATGCCTTTTTAATGAAGAAATTCAATGTGAGCATTTTTCTAAACAAAAATTACTTTGGGCGGATGGAAACCTCAGAAAACCAGTCACAGCCATGATAAGATAGGATGTCATAATCATGCTAATCGGCAGTAAAAACTAAATTAGTATCTATTCCAATTAGTTCCTAATACAGTATTTTCTGTCCTTGATTAATATGGTATAAGGGTCTAGGTTTTCAACTAGCGCCTACCGCATTTAAAAGCTCTGGTTTGCTTGCTTTTCTATGCACCTAGAGTCACTTTGGACTGATTTGTGTCGCGTCTCAACTCCATGGGTTCTATCTAGATATGGCAAATGGCCTATTTCGGGACGGGACGGGACAAAATTTACTTTAAAAAATTTCGGGACGGGACACCGCGACGGGACAAGGCCTGAAAACCCTTCGGACGGGACGGTACGGGACGTCCCGACCCATTGATAAGGGAAAAATAAAGGAAAAATGAAGGAAAAATCGGAAAATCATTCCGGGACGGGACACACTAGAATTTTTTTCCGGGACGGGACACCGGACGGGACACCGGACGGGACAAGCCCTAAAATCCCTTCGGGACGGGACGGGACGGGATTCCCGTCCCGAGGCCATCTCTAGTTCTATCCCACCATCTGTTGCCAAAATATGCCTTCCACCTCCCCCCCTGTTGATTTTCCTTAGAAAATGCCCTGGTACTTCCTGTTCATTATAATTATGCTATAATTATTATTATAGCATAACCATGGGTGTGGCCAAGGGCGGGGCAGGAGGGGCATGTGCTCTTCGTCAGATTCTTTTCGTAGTCAAAAGTGAAAAACGGTGTAGGTAAAATGACCTCAAACAAAATTTTCTCGTATGGTGCCCCTCTCCCGTCAGATTTTTCTTCGATTGTCTGGCTACGCCCATGAACATAACTATAATGATCATGGTGATCAGCGCTAACATGATCACCATGAAAATAACAAGGGCGACCAAGGCATATTTTGGCAACAGATAGTGGTATAGAGCCACTCCAAGCTCAGGAAGAAGTTTATGGAAATTTGGCGCTACTTGCATATACTCCCCAACACCCCCCCCCCAAATCAACTTTTTTTAAAATGTTCCCAAACACGCTATATCGACATAAAATGGCCTCAGAAGCTCAAAAAGACATTATTTTTGAGTTCTGGTCAATAAATAATCCAGTGAAGGACCACCGAAAATTACCTATTTTGACCGTTTTCGAAGGGATTTAGGGCCGTATTAGGGTGGAAATGGACCAAAAATGGGCCAATTTAGTTTAAAAAGGAAGATGTTGAACATAGTTTTGTTGACTGGGCCTACCGCATAAATAAACTCTGGTATGCATACATTTTTATGCATCCAGAGTCACTTTCGAGTGATTTGCGTCTAAGGTATGTGGGTGTGCGCATCTCAACTCCAAGCCCCCAAGCCCCCTTCGGGGGCGCAGGGGGCTTGAGAGTTAGAGATGCGCGCACTCACTTACCTTAGACATGATTCCGAGCAAGACTTCTGATCAAAAATGCATTTAGAGACTATTTTTTCCCAGCTCCAGTGACCCAAACATTATAAAAAGATAAAAAGTCAAAATTTAAAAGTGTCCAAAACTCAATTTTTTATTGACCAGAATTCAAAAAAAAGTTTTTTTTGAACTCCTGAGGCGATTTTGAGTCGATATAGGGTGTTTTAAAACACTTTTAAAAACGTTGATTTGGGTGGGGGTATATGCAAGTAGCGTCGAAAATTTTATAGAAATGTACTACTTTATCTGTTTTTAATTTACCATTTAAATTACTTGTATTATAAGTGAGGCAACCAACTGGCGTTGCATTTCATAAGTCTTAGTAGACATTTGACCTTTTCTTTTACGAAGAACCATTATTAGAATCAAAGTAAGAAGAGTGTAAATAACACCATAAAACAAAAACTGAAAGACAACCGTTGAAAAATAAATCAAAACTTGTTTAGAATCAGGGGGTAATAAAGCACACGCATGAGTCAAATAAAATTTCAGCAGATTCGGATTGTTCTGAATTATCTGATAAACATAAGAATTTTCAAAATAAGCATAGACTAACCTCAGTCACGTAAGCGATGTTCTCATTTTCAGGCAGAACTATAGAATAAAAGTAGCTATACGAAGGAAATGTGTAAAATAGTTGAAGAAAAACCATTAGGAGTGAAAAATATTTATTGTTTATTTTATTAAAATTGTTGGCAATAGACATTAGTCTATAAATTAAGGCCCATAACAAGGAACTTCCACACATGCCAACCAGACTCTGCATAATTATCTAAAAGTTTCGTGGAAAACATATTTTGACACTGATTCCATTGAAGGGTTTCTTCAACCAGCATTTTTCAAAAAAAAAAAGTAGAAATGTTATTTGCAACAAATAACTAGACCCTATCCTTCAATGGGTGCAAATTATGGTTGCAGTATAGAATCCACATCAGACGCAGAGCGCTCAGATGAGTGCGCGCATCTCTTATTCTCAAGCCTCCTGCGCCTCCGAAGGGGTCGCAGGAGGCTTGGTTGCTTGGAGTTGAGATGCGCACACCCACATACCTTAGACACAAATCACTCGAAAGTGACTCTGGATGCATGAAAAAGCATGTGTACCAGAGTTTCTTCATGCGGCAGGCCCCAGCATTCAAAAATATAGTCAACATCCTCTTGTTAGTGATCCCTCTGTGATCAGTGGGCCTTTTTTATTCTCCTCACTTCCCTATACAGCCCTTAATCCCTTTTAAATTCCGAAGTCGACAATTTAAATTTTTGAAATTCTGAATAAAACCCATGATACCCCCTGTGGTTCGAAATTTTTTTCTCAAAATCACAAAAATGGGGTTGAGGAACACCAATACGATGTTATTTCCTCCATCTGAGCACTCTGAATAGGGGGGGGTATTCTATACTCCAGCCCGATTTCTCAACTTAATCCTTTTTTGTAATTCAAAGCTTAGGCAATGGTTGGTCAGCGTCACTTAGTACGTACTCAAAATTATCTTAGACTCATGTATGAGTCCATCCTGAAATAAGGTGGTCAACCATTGCCTGAGCTTAAAAATAGGAGGGACCAAATTGAAAAATCGGCGTCCATTTACCCGTACGCCTAAGCTTAAGTGAAAATTATTGGGATTGCCAAATCCGAAAAATATTGTAGAAGGGATCAAACGTTCTAATTAGTCTGAAAAAACAATTTTCACACCAGGGCTTCACTAGCTGTACTGAAACAAATTTTCTTGTAATGTTTTTGTTCTCCGTGAAAACTAGCACCGGAGTCAACCGATTTTACAGTCAGATTTTTCCGTATCAAAATACTTTTTCACTCAAATTTGTAAATGTCTTCACGCATTTTTACCCATCCAAACACAGTAGCTGATGACCCTAGAGGTTTTAGAAGACCCACTGCACAAACACCCCAAACAGGTGTGATCATAACCGGTATGAAGAACATAGTTAGGAAGATGTCCAAAGCATAGCAACACAAACTAATATTCATCAAGTGCCATTTGTATTGGGTCATGGAAACTGGCGTGTGTTTGACTATTAGAAATAATAATATTGCAGTTACCAAAGTGTTGAATACACCAACTGTATGCATTAATACAAAATAAACGTGGTAGCTCTCGTCAGCAAATGTTATAGATTTGTCAACATAGCTCATGCTTACTTAATATTTTATTGTCATAGTTATAATATTGTTACAGTTTTCGAAAATAAATTTTGGGCAACAAAATTGATTACTTCACAGATTACTTCAAGAGCAAAATGCTCACTACTGTCAACTCTCTCGATAGTGATCACCCGAAAAGTTATTTCCCACCTAGGGTCCGACACTTTTTTTAACTCAAATTTTGAAGGCTTCTGCCAGTTGTTTTCGGGTAGTCTAGTCCGAAATATCGCAAGGATTCCGATTTCGCCGTTCATTTATGTAAATGGCAACAGTTTCGCCAAAAGATCCGCGGCTATATCCATAGTGATCACCTTTTTTGGAAATTAGGTGATCACTATAGAGAGAGCCGTGGGTCTTTTTGGCAAAACTGTGGCCACTCACAAAAATTACCGGCGAAATCGGAGTCCTTGCGATATTTCGGACTAGACTACCCGAAAACAACTGGCAAAAGCCTTCGAAATATGAGTTGAAAAATAGTCAGACCCTAGATGGGAACTAGCTTTTGGGTGATCACCATGGAGAGAGTCGACTGTACTGTAAAAACGATCCAGATAAGTGCCAGCTTAAAAAGAAAACTCGTGTATTTGGATTTTTGGTTCGAAACAAACTTTTTTGTAAAAACAAACCACAAATTTGTCCGAAATTTTTTGACTCACCATTTATAAAAAATATTGCCTGAAAACATTTTAAAAATATCGACTGCAGCAATTTGTCATAGAAAGGAGCAGGTGAAACTGAGTGAAGTAAAAAGTTGTTAATTAATTTTGTTTGAGCCAAAGAGACAAACCTTTTTCAGGGGCAAAAATTTGCACCAAAAAGTCTTTTGAACCTTCTTTTGAATTTTGTAGCTCACATTCTTAGCTACAAATGAGTGACCAACTTAAAAAAATTGTAAAACATTTATAGAAGAAACGCAATTCCACAAAATCTTTGTTTGAAAAATTGCACGCCTGTATAACGCGATCGGCCATTTATCAAGGAGGCCTTATATCGGAGTTTGACTGTGAACCACATCAACAACCTGTGTCAAAAAAATGGATCAACAAGAAAGATTGAAGATGGAGATAAATTTTTGGATAAAAAATCAATAAATTTACATACGACTGAAGTTTTTCCATCTACCGGCGGATTTCACATTCCATTTATATTTTGTAGATATTTTAAAAAGTGTTCTTTATTCTTTACACATTTTTTGTCTTCTTGCCGTTGATAAATCACTACAGACATTTTCAACAAATTTTTTTGAAGATTCTTGCTTTGCTGAGAAGGTATAAAAATTGTTTTTTTTCTTTAGGGAGATTCATAAACACTTGAAATCCATTAAATGACTGGATAAATTGCGTCTAAACCGAATCTGCACTTGTTTTTGCGATTTCTTGCCATACGAAAGTAGCCTTGTTCACCCCAATTGGTGCCAACACTAAAAATAATAAATGATATTTTTCTACAAGATGTCTCAAAAAAATCCCTACACTTCAAGGGCACCGTACAACCATTTTTTTATTTCACTTTTTCTTGAACGATATGTCATTTTGTAGCCCTGAAAATTTTCTATCAAATGGTATAAAAACTTTTCATTACTGAGAAAAAAATTTGGATAAATTGACAGGACGAAATTAAAAATCTCGATTTCAAATCCGGGAATTTCCAGTTTTTGTTGAAATGTAGAATTTGCAACTTATATCAATATCAATGCCGGAATGCACCATTATAAAGTTTAAAGTTATAGTTAAAGTTAGAGTTATTGTTTAAAGTTAAATGCATCATTTTTAATGGTGCATACGAAAGAGTTAAAGTTAAAGTTAGTGTTAAAGTTAAAGTTCAATGTTAATAGCCATGCACCATCACAAGGTTAGAGTTAAAGATAATGTTAAAGATATAGTTCAAAGTTAATGTTAATGTTTGTGCAAATGCACCATTTTAAGGTTGAAGTTATAGTTATAGTTAGTGTTTAATGTTAAAGTTTTTTCGACATGCACCATTTAAAAAGATGAAACTAACATTTTGGAAGTATTTTAGAACAAAGAAGCTAATATTGCTAATAATAATTGCTAATAAGCTGATAATATTATATCGAATTTCGTTTCTTTAGCTTCTGATACTTCTCATACTTCTGATACTTGCGCTCGACAGTTTGAGCAGCATTTTTAAATGCTTTCTTGCCTGGGAACAAATTTCCTTGGTTGTCTTTCACCAATTCAGCCAGTCGAGCGGCTTTTCTTGAGAAAATCTTGTAGAAGTTTTGCTATCCATGAATTTCTGAAGCAGTGATAATTTAATGAAATTAAATACTTTCAAATATTAAATAAGAGTTTTCAAAATGATGCTGACACCATTAGCCACATAAAAAAACAAAATGGCAAAACATCTTCTCTCTCTCTTTACTTTATTTCACAATGCACGATCATTGATTATAAAAAAGTATCAAAAAAAATGTGAAGGAGCTTTCAGAATTATTTATAACCTAAAATTCAAAGTACAGGGAAAAATATAAGTCAGCTTTTTGATAACAAAAGTGATTAGAAAAAATTTGGCAAGCAGCATTAAGGATGCTTTACAAGTAGTTCAGAGCGTAGCTTGAAATATTGGGCTGGTTTTAGGTCTTCGGAGTGTTTGGGGTAGTTCCGGGTGGTTTAAGGTGATTGGAGATGGTTTGAAATGGTTCGGGGTGGTTTGTGATGGTTTGGGGTGGTTTTGGGTGATTCGAAATGGTTTGGGATGATTTGGGATGATTTGGGATGGTTTGGGGTGATTCGAGATGGTTTGGGATGATTTGGGGTGATTCGAGATGGTTTGGGGTAGTTTTGGGTGATTCGGGGTAGTTTGAGCGGGTTGGGGTGATTCGAGATAGTTTGGGGTAGTCTTGGGTGGTTCGCGGTAGTTTGAGCGGGTTGGGGTGATTCGAGATGGTTTAGGATGGTTTGGGGTGGCTTGGAGTGCTTGGGGTGGTTTGGGGTTGTTTTGGGTGGTTCAGGGTGGTTTGGGACGGTTTGGGATGATTCGAGATGGTTTGGGATGGTTTGGGGTGGTTTGGGGTTGTTTTGGGTGGTTCAGGGTGGTTTGGACGGTTCGGGTGATTCGGGCTCATTCGGGCTCTTCGGGGTGGTTTGGGGTAGTTTGATGTGATTCGGGATAGTTTGGGGTGGTTAGATTGGTTTGAGACGATTTGAGGGTGTTTTGATGATGAGAAATGGAAACTCGCCTAAACCATGGTTTAGGCGAGTTAGTGGTGTTCAGGGCCCGAATTCGTGAGTTTTTTTGTTGTCAAGTGTTGATTCTGACCAAAAACCGTGTTTTTCGCATGATTCTAGGTATAGAAATGCCCTTCTGAAAGTATGGTACGCACTTAAAAATTTAACTTTAACTTTAAACTACCTCAAAAGGTAGTTTAAAGTTAAAGTTTAAAGTTCGATTTTTTCCACTGACACTTGGGGTTAAATGCACCATTATATAGTTAAAGTTAATGTTCAATGTTAAAAGTTAAAGTTTAAAGTTAATGCCCTAATGCACCTTTTTTTTTAACTTTATCATGGTGCATACCAATTAACAATAACTTTAACTTCAAACTTTAACTTTATAAATGGTGCATTTGAAAACTTTAACTTTATATTGGTGCATATCAAAAAACTTTAACTCTAACTTTAAACTTTAACTCTATAATTGGTGCATACCAATAACTTTAACTTTAACATTATCTTTAACTTTAACTTTAACATTATGCACCAATATGAACAATAACTTTAACTTTGAACTTTAACTTTAAACTTTATAATGGTGCATTCCGGCACAAATTTTTTTTCGCAGAAATGTTTTCAACACATAATGTTGTAGCTCTCTCTTTCATCTTTCGATTGGTACATAAAACCTTTCAGCTTTTTTCAGCTTTTTTTACCTTTTTAGAGAACCACCCACCCCTCCGTCAGTATTTTTAGCCGATTTAGCCACCCCCCCCCGTCAGAAAATCCTCGGTACGCCTATGCTTGCTGCCAAGGTTGTCAGGCTGAAAGTGAAATTTCGGCACCGGGCGCCGCGCCGGGCACCAGCCTTCAAATTTTCGGCGCCGGGAACCGCCCCGGACATTTTTTTATATGTTAAAAATATTATCATCTTAATTTGATTTTTTCAGGCTTAATTGCAAATGTACAATGTTTTCAACATTATTATGCTGTTTCAAGGCAAATTACACCCTAGATAACTGTTGCCGGGTATGATACACACAATCTTCCAGTTCGCACCGACCTCTAAAATTTCTGCACCGTCGTCATTTACAGCACTGCTTGACACCAGAATTT
This sequence comes from Ditylenchus dipsaci, assembly GCA_004194705.1. Lineage (NCBI taxonomy): Eukaryota > Metazoa > Nematoda > Chromadorea > Rhabditida > Anguinidae > Ditylenchus > Ditylenchus dipsaci. The sequence continues at coordinate 104,801 of SADC01000389.1, forward strand.
ATTCACTTAAACAATAAACCAACCACCACTATAATCTGCAAAACACTTGTGGACAGTCATTCCAGTTGCTATAGGACCATACGTGGCTACAGCCAATTTCAGCATTTCTTCGTTGTCCTTTTCGGGTATTAATACATATCCCCTGATATGATCAAGCACAGGGGTCATGTTTTTGTTCACCAGACAATGATTGTGTAACTAACAATAAAATAAATAATTAAATTTTGTATATTTTTAAATACAAATTACCCATTTCTCGTAGAAAGGATAGTTAACTTCAGAAACGATTCCATTTTTTTTCACGTACTCGAAAGCCTAAAAATTTGAATGAAATAAATCGGTTCTGGTGCATTTTTCAACTCTCTAAAATATGCCTACAGTCGAACCTTGATAAACCGGCACCTCGATAAACCGGCACCCTAAGGTCGGTCGGTCCCTAGGGGTGCCGGCTTATCCAGGTTTGACTGTACAGTCGACACTCGATATAAGGACACTCGATATAAGGACAGAAGTTCGTCCCCGCCTCGGGTCAGACACTTTTTTTAGCCCGATTTTCGAAAATTTTCACCGGTTTTGTTTTGTCAGTCTGGTTCCAAATATCGCAAGGATTCCGATTTTGCCGATCGTTTTTCAGAAATCCAGATTTTTTTCTTCTAAAAAAGCAAAAACTCGATATAAGGACAGGGATTTTGAAAAAGCCTGTGTTTAAATCGAGTTTTTGCTTTTTTATAGGAAAAAAATCTGGATTTCTGAAAAACGATCGGCAAAATCGGAATCCTTGCGATATTTGGAACCAAACTGTCAAAACAAAACCGGTGAAATTTTTCGAAAATCGGGCTAAAAAAAGTGTCGGACCCAAGGCGGGAACGAACTTTTGCCGGTCCCCTGAGTGTCCTTATATCGAGAGTCGACTGTATAATATTTTTCTAAAATTTTTTGAATATTTTTTTAATTTGAAATTTTGAAAAAATTTTAAAAATTACGGCTTTGGCTAAAAGGGGCGCAGCAGGCTTGATGGGTTAGAGATGCGCGCACTCACTTATCTTAGACATGATTCGAGCAAGATGTTTGATCAAAATGCATATATAGACTCTTTTTGCCAAATTTCAGTGGGAAAAGCAAGGTAAAAATTTGAAAAATAGGAAATCCAGGTAACCTGCAGTACGCTTTACCTTGGTACCCAAAGACAAAAAGTCAAAATTTGGTCAAAATTTTTTTTTCAATCAGTGCCGTTCTCCACCTAAAAAAATGTTTTCTAGACTAATTACAGCCTGAAAAGCTCGAAAAAGTTATCAAACACACTTTTCTGAATTATTCTGAATTATCTGGCACTGATTGATGTTCAGATTATCTAATCAGTTAATTTATCATTAATTTCATGACTACAGTGAAGTCTCGATATAGTACGACCTCAATGTAGTGCAAATCCCGATATAGTGAAAATTTTTAGGCTTTTTTTTTCTCGTACGCGGTAAAACGAAAAAATTCGGAAAAATAAGAAATTCAATAGCGAGTTTTTCTCATTAATTTTTTTGCAAATCTTTTGTGTTTCATAGCGAAAAGCTCCCAGATAGTTTAACTACTCTTATGCGGTCGCTACAATGGAGGTCTGAGGTGCGAGGTCGAGATCTTTGAGGTGATGTAGCCTTAAAGTCCTTAAAGGACCATGGTTTTGCGCGCGGTGGCATGTGTAAAATTTTAATTGACGGGGGACAATTCTCTTTCGTCTCAAACTTTACTCTTTGGAGTCGTTTGCCATGACTCCAAAGAGTAGAGTGCTAGACGAAAGAGAAGTGTCCCCCGCCAATTCAAATTTTGCACATGCCACCGCGCGCAAAAACCATGGTCCTTTAAGGACTTTTAAGGTTTGAAATAAGTTTTGATTCCGTTTAATCATGGGAAATGCTTGGATAATACAAAAGTTAGAGTATTCTACCTGTATACCAGAGTTGGTAGACGTCTTTATTAATATGATTTGTCCTTATTTTGTGATCCCAAATAGTCAAATTTTAGTCAAAATCTTATTTTTTAACATCAAAAGAGTGATAAGCACTAGATATAATTGCATATTTTCGCCAAAATACCCAAAAATGTCCTTATTTTGAGCAAATGTCTTAATTTCTAAAACAAATCTGGCAACCCTGCTATATGCCCATCACTTAATTAACCTGACCCCAGCATACATATACAACAACAGGGGATGTACGGCCAGTTAGAAACAGAACCAGTTAGAAACGCTTTTTGAGCGCCAATTAAAAACACCAATTAGCAACGGTTTTTTAAAAGGGGGAAGGTGGACTTCTTCGGCTACTTTTAGCTACTTTTTCAAAACCGTGATTTTTTAGCTAGGTGTTTTTAGTGGAGTTTTACCTTATATTTGGTGAAATTTTCTCAAAAATTATTTTTAATCAGGGTGTTTGACCACTCAATTGATAGAAAAATAACTCGGCTACAAACGGTGCAAAAACATCTGAGATAGGAAAGCAAAATATGTGAAAAAAATGTATGTGAAGTGAAGTAGCAGCCGATAAAAAAAGTAGCCGTAGAAGTCCCCCCTCCTCCTTTAATCGGGTTTATGTGGTGTATCTTTGGATCGCATCTCACTTCTAAGGTTAAAAAAACTATTTTATGCTCTAATTTGAGTATTTCAAGAATCGCCAACATTACATGGATGGTTTAACAACAGTCAAATGCTATGTTTTTACTTTAATCAGACTAAATCCAAAGTTATAGATTTAATAACTTTGCCCGATCCCTTGCAATGAAAAGTGTGGTGGTCCGCTCAGTTGTTCTTTCTGCAATCAGTGACTGGATTGAGAAATTAGAAAGTTAGTATGTCCTAACATGGATGACATAGTCATTTCCGTGCTTTCTGGTAACCAATTGCTGCAAGGAAACTTAAATAAGTAAAGTGAAAACTTTATTGAAGTGGTACGTGTGTAGCTTGTATAGTGGATTCAATGTGACTACTAATCATAGGTTAAATTGTGCAAATGTATTATGAATGAGTATGAAATCCCTTTACTGTTGTTGGCAATGTGAGCACATATTCTTTAAAAGTGACCTTTATATGTATATTCTTCTATCCTGATCAATAAATTTACTTATATTGTAACTGCAATTTATTGGTTTGGAAAAACAACACGGTCCACGGGGTGTCAAACCCGTCTAAAGGCGAAATCGACATTGGTGTTCTGTCATTAACCGTTTTGAATGTAAACCTATTTGTCTGCTGTTTTTTGAAACGACACCTTAAAAAGTAGAGATGGGCATTTGCCTTTGCCCAATACCAATATTTTTCGGCCCTCTCTAGACCCAATATCTCAAAGTTGTGGACCTAATATATTGACCAATACCAATATTTTTTCAGAAGTCTATTTGTTCACCAAAACATTGAAAAAAAATTCCTAATTCAGTCTACCGTATTTCCTCTAATTTCTCCCCGGGGGAGTAATTAGAGGCATGCGATTTTTTCAAACTTCAGGCGGCCTGAAATTTCTGTTTTCATTTACTGTTTGAGCTGTGTAAAAAGTGCCTGTTAGATTTTAAAATCCCTCTCAGGCACTTTTCACGCAGCTCAAACAGTAAATGAAAACAGAAATTTCAGACCACTTGAAGTTAGGGGGGGGAGTAATTAGAGGGAGGGAGAAATTAGAGGAAATACGGTAATCTCGATTTAGTAACACACTGGAACTGACTTTTTGGCCCAACGACACGAAAATTGAAAAATTTTTATTAGGGCCGCAAAATCAAAATTAAAATGTGCTCGGAAATCGAATAATCGAGCAATTTTTAAACTCAAGTTTGTACTCATTAAATTTCAGACGATCCAATTTCTGGCTAATTAACGTTGGGTGAATTGATTTTTGGACAAAGAATTAATTTTATTAAACCAGCTGTCTAATGTGAGAGAAATAATTTGAAATGAATCTTGTTATGGTGCTGCATAATTGTTAATTACCGGTCATAATCTTTCGCGGTAATATTACCGGTCATAAACTTTTTTTCGGTCATATTCTGGAGGACTATACCAAGGACCATATCAATCAAAAGGTTGCAGAAGAATGTAAAAAATCAAAAATAAGCGTTAAAAATTTGAATATTTAGCGATAAAAATAAAACGCAGCGCCAATGTGTAGTTGATAGCATAAAATGTTTTGGCACGCTGCGCGCCGTAAATGAGAATTTTTCACGTTTGAGTGCGCGCGGGACGCTATTTTTATTCCGAAAATCTTTGACATTATTTTTTTGAATTGACAATTGTTTGCAAAATAAAATTAATTGCAATGACACAAAAAAACCTAAATAATGACACAACAATTCCCTGTTTGTAAAAAGATGGCTCTACTGGAGAATGGTACCGCTTTTTCGCCTTAGTCTCCCTATTTTTTTTTTAATATTTTTCTTTCTTTTTTATTACATTTTTCTCTTCGTACCATGGCTAAATGAAAAATGATCAAGGAATATATATAAAAAGATAGAAAAGAAAAGACGAACAGAAAATATAATAAAAGGAAACAAACATGGAAAAAAAACAGGGGACCAACGCAAAAATCGATACCCATTCTCCAGTAGAGCCAAAAAGATTATGACCGATTTTTTCATTATCCGGTCATAATATTAATTATGACCGGTAACATTACCAGATTATGACCGGTGATATAATATCACTGATATTACCGTTGCCCAACTCTACTCAAACCGAAGTTGATGATTCGAATCCCTATGGCTGCAAAGAATACTATCCAGGTGGTTTGGATGCTCTTCGGTAAAGATCAATTCGGTGTGGATGAATTCGCTTAACGCCCGTGAATGGATATCCGTACCCATTTCGGGTTTTGGGTTCTGGGTAGGCGAAATCGGAATTTTGGTTCTAAGAAACCCAATTACCTACACTACTTGACTAATCTGACTCAATTTTATTTTCTTGCCATCCAGGTAGGTATCCACCTGACCAGGTGGTAACCATTTTGGGTTTTAGGACTACTCTCTAGGGCTACTTTAAACGCAAAGTGTTTACTTTAACCCTAAAGTTCCCTTCTCCCTATTTTCAGTCAATATTACAATTTTCTTAAAGTTTTCGTGTATTTATGCTGTGACCATAAAATTTTTACCGAAACAACCGCTTACCAGAAAATTTCTTACCAAGACAATTCTTACTAAAATTTTCTTACCGAAACTACCTGCTACCAAAACGACCTCTTACCAATTGGCGGTTGTATTTCGGCATACAGCCCAGAGAAGATCTATTCATAAAACTAATTAATGCGACTGAATGATCGCCGTCAGAATGCAACTTTTCTTTCCGCGTAGGACGAAACAATCCTAAAGCGATTTTTATTATTTCAGCGCTGTTTACCGCGGGCTATAATTGATTTGGTTTGCTAAAAACCTGAAAATGCCACGAAAAAGCTTTAACCTTAAATTTGACAAAGTTTTTGTTTTAATTTATTGATATTTTTTTTATTATCGTGTAGCCCTGGATCTCAGCTTTTTAATACTATAATACTCCACTGAATCATTTAAAATGATAAAATTTAGGGTTTGATTGAAGTAACTTTTTTTGTTTTTGTTACTTCATTTAACCCCCAAATATCTACTTCTTAAATATAATTCGGTAAAGTTTGATAGCTTGTTGGAGAGCTGAGATGCTGGGCTACACATACTATGAGAACTTTAAAAAAATCAGCGCGAAATATCAATTCAATATCAATTTCGCTTTTTCGTGGCATATTTCAAGTTTTTTCGTGGCATATTTCAGGTTTTTAGCAAACCAAATCAACCAAATTTATGCCTTTACCGCGGCGCTTTTTTTCACGGCGCCTTTTTCTCTGCGCTCTTTTCCCTGCGCTTTTTTCCACGGCGCTTTTTACCGGCACCATTTGACCCAATACCACAATACCAATATATTGTTTGTTCCCATCTCTATTAAAATTCGTTCCCGCCTAGGGTTCGACTTTTTTTATTCCAGATTAAAAAATTTTCTTTGGTCTTTCGTCAATTTTTTTTATTAATCTGGTCCGAAAAATTACAAGGATTCCGATTTTGTAATTTATTTTTTCAAATCACGCTATATAAGCGGAGATATGAAGGCCAATATCTTTCTAAAACATGTCAATTTTCATAAAACCACTAGGTTAATTTGAAAACCGACGGCGAATTAAAAAACCAAAAACACCATAAGAAAGCTGAGGAAAATGCTACATTGTGCCTAGCCAGAATATTTTTTGAACACGAAATTTTGGAGAAAAGGCCATTTGAAGTTGGGGGTTCGACTCTGACAGACGTTAATTCAATTTTTTTGTTAAAACTTTTTGAATTTCTAATGCAATTCGGTAAAGTTTTTTTCAATCGATAAGAGCAAGTCCAACCCAATGATGTGAAAATGTCTTATATATGACACACATAAGCATAGGTTACAAGCGCGAATACAAAGTTGCGAAAATATAGGGGAAAAAGAAAAATTAATCGATATCGAATTTTTTTAAAGAAAAGTGTCGATTTGACTTTCGACGTGTTTTGACACCCCGTGAGTCGACCACTAGGTAATCCACTAGGAAACGCACATAGAGGGTTACTAAATTAAAGAGGGGAGATGGTAGGTAGTTAATTGGAGATCCCTGAAGTTCGAAAAATCAGTTCCATGTGGTCACTGAATGATAGGTGTTATTAAAATTGTAGTCGCTAAATCGAAGTTTGACTTTATATGCAAACATCTGTGCATGAGAATATTGCCTAATTTTAATATAACACCATAGCAAGGACCAGAATACCGTATTTTCTCTAATATACCGCCGGTCGGTTTTTTTTTGAACCTACCTCTAGGGGGTCGGTTTATTAGAGAGGGTTTGTATATTGTTCAACATGTTAATAATCAACGACAAATCACAGCCGGTAAGTGGTTGAGCAACGAAGAGAAGCAACAGGGACACAACAAAATCCGGTTACAGCTTACAGGTTTGAATCCTGGTGTGTAGCAGACATTATTTTTTATTGCATAACAGTCAGAAACTTGTTTTGTAAGAGCATTATGCCTCGGGCGGGCAGAGGTACCAGCTGGCACCTCCCTAAGTCGGATATCCACCTCCAGAACCCGAAATTTTGTATTTAGCTGAAAGTATTTAAAAATCATTGTACCTTATCCAGAATCGTGTCCTGAATACGGTTGATAATGCCATAACAGCGATTCGACTCACACGAACCCAGTTTAAGAATAGTGTACCATGGGGTGTCCAGGTGGTGCCAGGTTTTTTGTACCTGAGTATCGGTACTCAGGTGGAAGTGCCTATGTAGTAATACTCAGTGCTCAAATGATTAGGTGGATGGAGATATCTGAAGATTAATGGATACCTCTGGTGAACGGACACCAGTAGATATTTTGAAATAAGAAAGTGAACTGTATTGGTCACTCAATGAATCAAAATAGACGACCACTTGGTTTGTTACTGCATGGATTACCCAAACAGAACAGGGGTTGAACTATAAAAAACCAATGATATAATTCTTTCATAAGACAAAAAGATTAATTTGAAAATTTTTGCGGCCTAATTTACCGAAAGAGATCAGAGCAAAAAACCGAAGGGATTGGCCACACCATAAAGAGAGACTAAGCTACCGTATAACCTCTATTAATCCCCCATGCGGGATTAATTTCCAACCAAAACAGATTTGCAATTCAAACAGATTTGCAAAATATTTTCTCTGGGTTGAGATATAGTTCTCCAAGTCAGGGGGTGAGGATTAAAGAGGGTGGCGGATTGATAGAGGTTTACCAGGGCTTCGAATCGTCCTTTTTAAAACGATTTGTCTTTTTTTCGGCACCCCAAATCTTTTTTTTTTTTGAAAATTTAGTCAAAATATTTTTTTTTTCGCTTCAAAATGGCAACAAGCACTGGATAAAATGACCTTTTACTTCAAAAACAGTCAAATGTCCTTTTTTTACCCAACGTTCTTTTTTTGAAATTTTCATTCGAAGCCCTGGGTTATACGGTATCATAAAATTATGGATTCCTTTTTTTAAAAAACCATGGTTTTTGCGCGCAGTGGAATGTGCAAAATTTGAATTGAATTTACTCTTTGAAGTAGTTCGACATAACTGCAAGAGTAACAGTGAGAGACAAAGAGAAGTGTCCTCCGGGCTCTACCCCGTTAGCGCCCAAATTGTTTGCGCCAAAAATCGTTATAGCAAAAACCGTTACCTTTTTAATCAATTAGCTTGCTACATATGCATTTTCTAAGTAATTTCGTGAATATTCTCATTCACAAGTTAATACTCAATTGATGCCAGAGAGACGGGCTACATTTTGAGCATAAGGTTGTAAATGACCATATTTGCAAAATTGACTAAAAACTGCAACAGTTCTCAAAAAAGTCCATAATTCCGGAAATTTTGGAGTTTTTAGTAAATTTTGCAAACATGGTCATTTACAACCTTTTGCTCAAAATGTAGCCCGTCTCTCTGGAATCAATTGAGTACCAACTTGTAAATGAGAATATTCACGAAATTACTTAGAAAAAGCATGTGTGCAAGCTAATTAATTAAAAATGTAAGGTTTGGCTGTAAAGATTTTTTGGCGCAACAATTTGGCGCTAACGGGGTAGAGCTGTCCTCGCTAATTCAGATTTTTGTCATGCCACTGCGCGCAAAAATCAAGGTCCTTTAATAAAAAATTCGACTACAAAGGGATTTTGTCCCGAGCAGATTTGGCCGGACGGATTTCGGTCCGAGCGTATTTTTCACGTGCGGAGGCAACAACGCGATTCTTTTCGAAACTCTACAAAAAATCGAAACACCTATTTCATACATCTTTAAGCTACGTTCACATAACCCAAATCTCGCACCCACACCCGCTCCACACCCGCACTCTCATTGTGAACAGGGTGTGGGTGCGGGTGTGGGTCTGAGTGTGGGTGTGGGATTTTCAAAGCTTATTGTGAACACGAGTGTGGGTGCGGGTGTGGGTCTAAGTGTGGGTGCGAGATTTTGAGTGTTCAAATAGAGAGTGTGGGTGTGGGTGCGGGATTTTTGTTTTTATGTGAACGTGCCTTTACTTCATAGTACACCAGACATAGAGAAACAACAAAATATTTGATTTCGTTCATATACAAAGAGAAAGAAGTCTTTTGTTTTTGGAGATGTTCGTCGCTGCTAGTCATCTTATGGTTTAGCCTCAGCGTATTCACTCCCATCTTTTTCTTCACACAATCGGCATGCTGACTATTGACTGAGGCGACATTGTAATTGGACTTGCTCTTCAGATCAGGATCCACCATCTCAAATGTGATAGAAAAGACTTGAGTGGTATTTAGCAAGCAAATCGAAAAATATACCTTAGTGCCGGAGTTTTCTGGCGACTTTGACTGCTGGCTCTGTTTTTGTTCTCTGTTTGGTCTTGGGTCTTACACAAATCAGCATCTCTACCGGGACCAAGATTAGGCTCTAATTTCTTCGGATTCGGTAGCGACGCAGACGGAGGAGGAACGCTTGACACGGTGATTGCGTTTTTTTCTTGACTTTGCACACTGGATGATGAGCGAGAAATAGAAGCGAACAACAGCAGCAATGAAGGAGACACAACAGAAAAGCAAGAAGAGATGGCTCCATCATAATTTGTCTAATTTCACTTGACACAAAAGCAGAGAAATAATTGCACAAGCAGCAAATGAAACGAGGAAACGGAAATAAGCAGGATGCCCGAAATAGCTTGCCGGATAGAAATAAAAAAAATTGTTTTTAAACTTGGCATTGCGAATTTTACCTGTATAGTCGACTTTCGATATTTTTCGTAGTATTTGGTGCGCCGTGCGTGTTTCACCTTTTTAACTCGGGTTTGCAACGGTTTATTTATCTGGTTTGTTTTCATACCGTATTTACTCTATTACAGTCGACCTCGCTATAGTGCGACCCCACTATAGTGCGACTTCCACTATAGTGCGAGTTCAGGACAGTTTGGTTTGGTTTTTGCCCCAAATAAGGCTGACTAGACCTCCAATATAGTGCGACCCCACTATAGTGCGACTTCCACTATAGTGCGAACCTGACGCGGTCCCGACAAATAAAAACGACCTCGATATAGTGCGATTCATAAAATTTATGTTAAAAATCACAGGATTTTGAATTCCCGCCGAAAAATCAATTATTGGTACAAGTGAAACAACTACTAAGATACTCATTCTTCTTTTAGGGCTAGGG
>SADC01000390.1:0-7500 GCA_004194705.1 Ditylenchus dipsaci
AATTGAATAAAAAAACGCTCTAATAAGGCTGGCACCTTTCTCCATTACAGTAGCATTTCCTATTGTAGAAGGCACGTGCCGCCATCAAGTGATCATAAATATCTTCCTTGCCTGTGCAAAAATGTCAGGACACCAATCTGTTTCACCTACACATTTGCAGGTACTCCAAGTATAGGTGAAAAACCTAAACAAATAGGTGAAACATGTTATGTCAAAACGTGCTTGCATGCTCCATAAAAAATAAAAAAGCGCCGCGCTGACTGAAATGTCGGAAAAGTTTGAGCCGGCACCGATTTATTTTCTCCAAGTTAGCTGATTTTTAATGGCGACGCGCGGGTACTGGGTGCAGCGTCGTCGCGCTGCCGGAAAGAACTTTTTGGGGTGTCGTTAAATCGAGCGACAACTGAACTTTGGTTTTCAACACCTCCTCCTCTGCTCATTTTACTGACTTCTCGCAAAGTTATATCTATTATTTAGAGTCAGAATTTCAAAGGAAATCACATGAATATTATTCAACACCGAAATCGGTTAAAAATTAGGTAGCTTGCGAAGTTTTGACCCAGCGATAAAAGAGTATATTTGAAAGGGCAGGATGGCACGGAATCAAACATTTCTGTATTTAGCTCTAACTAAATTTTTATTTATTCTTTCTGTGATAGATTAAAGGAAAGCCTAGAATCTTGGCTACACATTGGTGTATAAAACGTGTAGAGCTGTGAAAAAAGTCAAACGTATCAATCAAACAATCAAAGAATAACCCAAAATGAATTGCTTTTCAGAACAAAAACAGATTCGGGTGGTGTTTGGCCTGCAACTTAGTCGGGGCAGTTGTTTAAAGCGTGCGCTGATGGTGTTGTTGAATAGCTAAGAGCCTGAGCACCATTTTGATACTGAAATTGTACATAAAACATAAAAAATGCAGTAAAAAAGGTGTGCACCCACTGGGAATCGAACTTAGAGTTCAAATATTCGCTCCTTCAGTGTACCAGGGCTGCATCGGATATGAAAAAATACCGGATCGGATATTCAAAAATATCGGATCGGATATCGGATATCAAAAAGTGCCGGATATCGGTTATCGGATATCGGATTTCGGATATTTCAAAAGTTTCTCGTAAACACTTTATTTGCACTTTGCTATGGTTCCGTTCCTTTCAAAAAATGCATCCCATTTTTGTTCGTTAAGCATCTGAAAGCCATAAATGTAAGCTTTGGAAGAACAAGACAAATAAAATGCAGGAGAAAATCGTGTAAAAATGACCGCAAAGAATTCGTTTTCACCTATTTTAAAAAAAAAAATTCAAAAAAATTATTCAAAAGTTTTTTTTTTTCAAAATAGCCTCTCTTTATCCGATTTTATCCGAAAATCGGTCATTTTTTCGGATACCGGATATCGGATGTCAAAAAGTGCCGGATATCGGATGTCGGATATCGGATATCTGATGCAGCCCTGATGTGTACGTACATACCAGGGCTGCAGCCGGTTTTTTTTTTTTCAAAAAAAACGAAGCAGAAAAACAGAAAAACAGTATTTTGCTAAAAAAAAACAGAATCAGAAAAACAGAAGTGAAAAACACAGAAAAATTGGTATAGGACACGCGCCCGCCCATTTCGCGCCCTAGGACATTTCGCGCCCGCCCATTTCACGCCTAGGACAAATGGCGCCGACCTGATGTTACAGGTTCGAATTCTGGTGGTAGCAGAAATTTTTTAATGATAGTCATAGATTAGTTTTATTGGACCAGCAAGCCTCAGAGCGGCTATGAGAACTACCTGGTATCCCTCCTAAATGGGTATCCACCTCCAAAATACGAAATTTATGATTTGCCCACTGCCGATTTTTGGGATGTCCGGTGCCGGTTTTTTTTATCGTGCATGTATTCCCCGTAGGGTGTCCGGGTGCTGCTCAGGTTGTTCTACCTAGGTAAAGAGGGGGCACCGAATCGATCCACACTGAATTGATTGACGCCGAATTTGTCCATAATTTTCAAATTCGTGTATTTTTTGAAAAAATTTGCCGGAATTCAAACTAAGTGGTTGTCCTACTTCGAGCAAAAATGTCTCTCACTCCTTGGTATGACTACCTGCATACAACTAAACCAAGTGGTCGTCCACTTGGTAAAAACAAAATTTCACGTTTATCATGGTCCAAAACCTGTTTTCTGGACTAATGCGGGCGTGATGAAAATGGTTAAATAATAGTAAAATAAGGTTTTGTAGGTATTTTTTGAATATGGGAAATAATTGATTTTACCAAACTCGATTTACAAAGGGTATAGTTCAATTGAGATGTGGGGGTATAGTTCAATTTAGCCCCGGGTAGTAATATTTTCATCTTGTAAAGCACTTAAAATTTAAAATGTTTTTCTATGATCCAACTTCAGTTCCACTGGATAATCTACGCACCAACTAAACCAAGTGGTCGTCCACTTGGATCGAAATTTTTTTTTTACGTTTTTCATGTTCCAAAACTAGTTTTTCGGACTAATTCAGGCATGCTGGAGATGGTTTGATAGTTGTGAAATGCCGTTTTTTTCGATTATTTTTTGAGTATTCAGCAATAATTGTTTTACCAAAACTGGATTTTACCAAAACTCAAAAAAACCTTCCAACACGGCATTTTACCACTATCAAACCATCTTCAGCGTGCCCAAATTAGTCAGAAAATAAGATTTGGAACCGGAAAAAAATAAAATTTGCTCCGAGTGGACGACCACTTGGTTTGGTTGGTGCATGGATTATTCAGGAGAATCGACTTGGATTATAGATAAACATTTAAAGTTATAGGAATTCTTCACAAGACAAAAAAATCTTAGGGCGTGAAATGGGCGGGCGCGAAGCGGGCGGGCGTGAAATGTCCTAGGGCGCGAAATGGCTCGGGCGCGAAATGGGCGAACCTTAGAAAAATAGAAGCAGAAAAACAGAAGTAAAAAATACAATGCCCGTAACAAATCATCTTTATTTTGCAGCATGACCAAAAAACATTTTCATCATTCAACATTCAGTAAAGGCAAATTATTATGGACAAACAACAACATACTGAGATCAATAGGGGTTAGAATTTTTCAAAGGTCAGTAAGAATAAGTTTCGCTTTCGAAAAAAGCCTCTCACTTTCCATTGATCTTCCTGGTGCGCTGGAAAAGCTGGAAAATTTCCATATTTATTCGCTTCTGTTTTTCTGTTTTTTTTTCTCGAAAAAAAACAGAAGCAGAAAACAGAAAAACAGAAGTGAAAAAAGCACAGAAAAACAGAAGCAGAAAAACAGAACCCGGCTGCAGCCCTGGTACCTACCCCCCCCCCTTTAACACAAATGAAATGAGATTTTTTATAAAATGGTACCTGCCAGCACATTCTCTACTAGTTGCCATGTTCGTTTTGATTTCCTAATTGGCCCACATCTTTTTATGTTCAAATTTTTACTTTGGTGCATGAACACAGCTTTCTTTTATCTCTTTCACCTCGAAGTGTGCAGTCCACAATTTTTCGACATTAAATTATTGCTGCACTTGCCTTGGTCGTTTGCAATCGAAAACTTAATATACTGCTGTTATTGCTAACACACCAAATTACTAAGATCCAGCACTTAATTTGACTAAACTGGGTTCTGAAAAAAACCTCGATGTTTTGAAGGCAAATTTTAGATGTTTTCCAGAAACAGAATTTCTCAGCCCTTTAACACTTTTTCAAAAACCAGACATCGATATATTTGGCGGTGGCTGAGAAAAACATGTTTAAAGTTTGTACCATATATGGCACAGTTATTGTTCTCTTACAGGTATCAGATCGCCTAGGAAGCAGTAATCCGTATGCGTATTTGCCTGCAGCGTCCGATTGATGAGTGATGAATGTCTGATCGACATCAATCAAGTCCACTGACGTTTTTCGCCAAGGGTAAGGAGAAAGACACCAATAAACTTTCCTGATACTGTAATTGTCTTGCTATTCCTATAATGGTCTGATGATGAAAGCATAAAGATTAGCCTGTTTATCCTCACTTCATAAAATAATTTAAGGCTGTCTGCTCTAAAGCGTTTAGATTTTTTGAATTCCTAGCGTAGAAGGGATGATAATATCATCCTAATAGATATTTAGGATACCTCTATTAACTCACACCCCAACTTTGAGGACCTGTATCCATACTATTGTTAATGTATATATATATATATACTTATACTAATAGTTGTACTTAAGGACCATGAACTTGATAAGCACAGCAATTTGCGGAATTCGAATCGCGCGGGACCACCCTAATTTGTCCATATGTTTTTGAATTAATTTTTTTGTGTGCATTAAAAATTTGAATACATTTATGAGTAATTTTTTGATGCAGACTCATATAAGTTGTTATGGTGCAGTGTAAGTAGGATCAGTCGTCCGATCTGCCATAGCCGAGCAACGTTGGGCTCGACTAGTGGATGGTTCTATATTTTGAAAAAATTTTACATGCAAACAAAAAAACATTGTGTTGTGGTTTCAGACAATCTTGTGCAAAATCAAAGTTGCTTAGCATCATCAATATCAGAATTTAAAAACTCCTTCAAAAAACGCCCTAACAAAAGACTGATCAAATTTTTCTCGATGGTTTTTCCCCTTTTCCTTTTCCGTTTCAGGGCATTTTTTGAAGGATATCCAAATCCTGCACAATTTGTCCCACATCGCAACACTGAGTTGTCGAAAAAATATGGCTCAAAACCACATTGAAAAAACACAAAGCTTGGATGAATCCTTCGTTTCGAGACTATCTCCTTAGCAGTTTTCGGGTGTACTTTTTTTCTAGCGCCAAAAAACTTATTTCTAGTACCAAAAAACTTAATTCTAGTACCAAAATTTTCATTTTTTTGAACTTTTCTCTTTTTCTCCTCACTTTGTAGGTACACTTTTTGAAATTTTTCATCTATCGTGTAGCCCGAACTCAGCCACTCAACAAGATATTTTTTTTAGTGAAAAAATTAAAAAAGTTGGAGATTTAGTGGTCTGAATAGAGGAACTTGTCAGAGTACAGGAGAAGAACACCAATAAACTTTCCTGATACTGTAATTGTCTTGCTATTCTATAATGTCTTGAGAGAAAGCATAAAGATTAGCCTGTTTACTCCTCACTTCATAAAATAATTTAAGGCTGTCTGCTCTAACATCCAGCGTTTTAGATTTTTTGAATTCCTAAAGTTGTTATGCTGCAGTGTAAGTAGGATCAGTCGTCCGATCTGGCATAAGCCGAGCAACGTTGGGCTCGACTAGTAGATGGTTCTATATTTTGAAAAAATTTTACATGCAAACAAAAAACAATTCTAAAACATTATTGACAAGTTAGGGTGGTCCCGCGCGAATTCAAAATTTCCAAATTGCTGTGCTTATCAAGTTTCATGGTCCTTTAAGATGCATAACTCAAGTAGTGGTACCTGGGTGATCAAACAACATTCGCAATTGCACTGCATCAGCTGTTGTGTCCTAAGCACGGTTTGCGTGAGGACAAATTTTCGGGCGTGAGGATGAGTGAGGATGAGGACGACGTGAGCTCATGAAATATGAGGTTGCGTGAGAATTCAAAAAGCTCTCCTCACGTGAGGTGAGCTCACGTGAGAATCGGTCCTCATGAGGATGAGCTCACGATGTTGTGAGTTCATGTAAACCGTGCTCCTAAATATCACCGTGGATGATTTGTCATTTGTTAATTGTTAAGAAATAAATACGTGTGTTGATCATAGTTTTTTTACTTGTGTGACCTCAGTTTCGCAGCGAATAGTGGCTGTATTAGTTTTCGGCATTTATTTTGGATATCCATTAAGGTTGGCCTACCCCCCCCCCCCCCCCGCTTTTTTGGGGTGCGGGGGGAGATTAGACTAAAAAATTTGCGGGGGGGGGGGGAGATGCCAATTTTTTTTGCGGGGGGGGGGGGGGGGGGGGGGGTGGAGGAAGCTGTGAGCGGGGGGCAGTGGCGGGGGTGCGTGATTAATTTACAAGCCTCGGTTACTGAAAATTTTTGAAACAGCAGTCTAGAATGAATCTGAAGGCTTTTGAAACACTTCTGAAGTCACGTTGCCACTCCTCTGGTTCGATAAATCTTGATCCTTCTCGGCTGCCGTTCTGAAATGACCTCATCCGAGAGTTTTTTCGACTGGATTTTTTGTGGGGGTGACGGGGGTCATTTTGGGCGGGGGGGGGGGGGGGCTGGTGGCAATTTTTTGCGGGGGAGGAGGAGCGGGGGGAGGTATAAGGAAAATTTGGTCAAAAGCGAGGGGGGGGGGAGTGGAGGGGGGGGTGGGAGGATGGTAGCTAGGCCAACCCTAATATCCATTCGATTCTAGAGTACTTGCCCCAGGTTTTGAGGTTCGAATGGGTAAAATTGAAATTTCGGTCCTATTAAACCGGATTCACCGTGAGAGTAAGAGTCGGAGGCGCAGTCGGAGGCGAGGCGGAGGAGGGTATGTGAACACTAAAAAAATTTTAGTACCAAAAAATCAAACATGTTTGATATGCAAAAATCGAGTAGTCGGAGGCGCGCCTCCGACTCCGACTACTGTATGTAAACACGCAAGAGTCGGAGGCGGAGTCGGAGGCGCAGTCGGAGGCGGAGGAGATTATGTGAACACTCGTGTTCACATAGGTAGTCGGAGGTGGAGTCGGAGGCAGAGTCGAAGTCGGAGTATGTGAACACGAGTGTTCACAAAGTAGTCAGAGTCGGAGGCGAAGTAGTAGGGAGGCGCAGTCGGAGGGGAGTCACAGTATGTGAACACCTGCGCCTCTGCCTCCGACTTTCGTGTTCACATAGGTAGTCGGAGTCGGAGGCGGAGTCGCAGTATGTGAAGTAGCTTTATGAACAAATTTAAAAAAGTAAAAAATAATTAATTAGTTTTACGCAAAGGAAAAAAAAAAGCATTGTGAAAACCCGAGAGTGAGAGTGGAGTGAAAGTGAGAGTAAGATGCATTGTGAACAGCCCCTTATCTCATACCCACTCTCACTCTCACTCCCACTCTCACTCTCAGTATGTGAACAGGCCATAAAGAAATGTTACCAAGCTCCTAAGCCCACAGAATCTTCTCCTAAGCCTCCAATTCTATTCTAAGATTTTATTATTTTTTTTATTTTTTACGTATTAACATAAATACGCGCTAAATCCAGAAAATTCAAGTACAATTTGTAATGAGTAGGTAATTTATTCTAATATTTTAGAATTTGTCGCGCGACATTTTCTAATATTTTTCGGTAAATTCGGTTGTTTTGTCCCGAATTTACCGAAAATTTTAGAAAATGTCGCGCGACAAATTCTAAAAATATTAGAAATTGTTGGTAGCCTTATACCGAACGTAAATAGTGACAAAATTCTTTTTGCTGGAATCATTTCAAGGGTTGCGTTGTATCGAGACACGACTGCATTATGAGTTTGTTAAAAAAATTCAGCCGCCGGGGCATGACCCACCTGAGCATCAGCAGGGCACCACCACTGGGTTCCCCATCTGAATACGACTACCTGGATACCAACCGAAAGATGAGTTTGCGAA